>LZPO01117626.1:21167-39830 GCA_001675575.1 Neotoma lepida
GCAATTATTCTCTTGGCTCTGATGTCTGTTCCACAGGTGTTTTCTTCTCAGTAGTCTTTTTTTCGTGTGTTTTTTTCTTATGGGGATGTAATCAGCTCATCCCCTCATATGCATTTAGGTAAATCCTATATGTTACTTACCTCTTACTACAAAAGTTTCTTTTCTGAGTAGTTACGATTTTCTCACTTCCAATCATATCTTTCTCTACTTAAATATTTGTTTGGATTGTTATTTTAATCAATATTTTAAAATCACTTAAATTATTTAGATTGTTTTCCTGATAAGATNCATGTTTCTCATCACTGGAAGAGCAGCTTAGTTGTTAAACTTCTACCTGGTATCTCTATAATAGGTTTATGGGAAACATAGGATGTCCTAAGCTGGCCTGAGTGACTAATGTCACCTGACCCCTATGTCACCAGAAACCTCTGTGCTCTTAGGAGAAGCTTNTGTGTGACTCATCTTTTCTTTACCTCAGGGATAAATCAAACCTNTGGAACTCCTGAAAACACTCTCAGTGGTGATTGGATATCAAATGGGCTGGCATAGTCACATTTGACTCTGTAACCTCATGGAGACCATTATCTGACAAGTGAGAAGGATTCCAAAGGTTCTTTCAGGGTACTTAAAATGACACTCAAGATGAAAAGAGATGAAGATCAGAAAGGAAGGTTTACCGGGTTCTTTTGATGTCACTGGAAGCAGGGCTTGTAGTATGGTGAACTACATATGGGGCAGAAGTAGCTGCTCAGGAAATACTAGAACGGCCTGTTTCAAACCTATCTTCTGTCTGTGCCTGCTTTTATGGGATTATTTCAGAAATTAACTCNTTTGTTGGGAGAAATAACCAAAAATGAAAGGCAATTCTAAAACAGAATAAAATACACATTTTGACAGTTTATTCTGATTATAGCATTTNTCTGATGCATTCTNTTTGATTGAAACCTTTCACCTCCCACCCAGCAAAGCATCCACTTTCCTCTGAATATAGACAAACAGTCTGATTAATGAGAGACAGACACCAGTGTTTACACTATCAAAGAGAACTAATTTAATTAAATAATTTTTTCAAATAGTTTGTGAAACAGCTTTCCACATAACAATAAAACACAAAACAGAGACTCAGAGTTCTTAAATGGAGGGTTTTTCTAGAAGCCCAGACGCCTTCCAGGATGATAAATGATGTGCAGAACAAAGGGAAATTAAATGTAAATGATTCAGAACCACTGCTTAAATTTCCCTGAAGAAGCAAATGCAGAGGCCAACAGAGAATGCACTTGGCTATGTGCTCCATTTTCTTCTCCCCAGAGAGTGAATGTGTTGCATGGTTTAGCCTTAAGTCTTCATTTGAAATGACAAACTTTCGAAACAGTGAGAGTTCATGTAGGGCCCCAAGAGAAGTTCCCTTTCAGGTTCAGAGCCCTGGTTTAAACATATCCAGAGATTGTGTGATTGTAGAGAAGACTTTCATATTAGAAGTAGTAACAGACAAGCTTTTTTAGAATGTACATTCCTGGTCCTCGAAAAGTCGAGTCTAAAGTCTGACCTAGCTCCTCAATGAATGTGGCACTTTCTTTTCCTCCCAAGTCATACCAGTCATGCACAATAAGGAATGTTTAAATATTTAAATAGTGTTCTGTTGTGTTTGGTTTACTTGAAAATTGTCCTCAACTACTCTATTCATGTGACTGTTGATAAAGCTATCTTATACTTATAGAAGAACATTTATTTGATGTACACTGCCAGTGACCATGTTAATGACATGTATGCATATATGTGAATGTATATACATTCACATGTATACATAGTTCCCNTCCTTTCTACCCCTCCTTGTTCTCTGCTCCCCTTCCCTCTTCCTCTCCAGCCCACCCCATTCTTCTTTGTGCAGAGAACTGATCTCATNCTTACAAAGATGACTCTACCATTGAGTTAAAACTTTAAACCTGTATGCATTTAGTTTATTATTTAAAAAATATTTTTTTTTACCCCAAGCTTTTAAGTTATTGCTTAGGTGTCTGAAAATCAGTAAAGTCAACATTTAGCAATTTAATATTATTTTGCCANTTCATAAATGGGAAAACTAAGGCTGGGGGAGCTAAAGTAGCTTTTACATACAAACCCAAGACTGAACTTGTTTTATAGACTAACTCCTATTGGATAGATTATCCAATTAGTTAAGAGTTACTTCAAGCTATTTCCCACATTCTAAGACTAGTGTTCAATTTTAGTTCTAAGATGTTAACAGAGATATAACTTTCAGTTGTGTTTTCAAAATGATTTTAAATTTAGATTCCATGCTGGAGAGTCACTAGGGAATTTTTAATAATCTTCATATTAGTTTTTCAATCAGTAAATTATGTTTTTTTTCAGAATGATAGTTCCCTTGTCATTTATTTTCACTCTTTTTCTGTTGGTCCAATAGGCTTTTTGTGAACATAATGAGTTTTGAAAGAAATGGTGTGATATATTAATTAACCAAGCTAATTAGCTTGAAGAGCCTTGAGTTTCAAACCCCAGAGTGTATATATTATTTCTGAAAATACATATTGGGAAATCTTGTTTGAGATGGTTGGACAGAGGAAAAGGCATCTAAGCCATCTTTTTTGAGAGAATAAAATCTTGGTATTAGAAATCAAGGGAAAAGATTGTAGTGAATTAANTTCTTGGAGCTTTGCTTTTTTTTTTTTAAGATACAATTTTACAAATGCACACATAGTTCATGCAAATTACACAGCATGGGCCAGAGGTTAAAGCCACTTTTCTCCGTGCTCAACATCCTTAATGAAAGTAAATTTCCTGTGTAGCACTTGTTCCAGACACCATTTTGGGAGCAGCAATTTTTCCCATGTCTTAACTTGTAGTCAAATAAAACTCAGTATTTGAACTCCATTTTCATAAACAGAATAAAGCAGAAAGTGAAATGATTATAATAAGGCATATANTGCTGCATTTTACTGGTAACAAAACATAGGGAGTAGAGAAACTTTCTTAAATGCATGATAATTGGCTATCTTAGCTCCTCTTCTCATTTACTTCTAATTTACTCAGCACTGGTTTTGTTTTTATGACAAGCCCTGCACTCCAACAATCTTCCCCCTTCATTAAGACTTTTGAAGGTGTGCAAGAGATGATGACATCATGAGTATTAGGAAAGGATAAATGAATATTGTGGGAATGGAGGTTATAAATTTTGGGATATTACAGGAGACACAAAAGGAACCTGAATAAATATATGTCCCAATCCCTTATAAGCACAAGCTGCGTGCTTCTGTTTCTACATGTTAGTGCTAGAGGAACTTCCTTTTTGTATTTGGTTATTTCAACTACCAGCAGGAAGCAGACACACTTCCTTTCAAATCTTTCCAATGTGGAGCAAANTAAATCCACATTTTCTTTTTGGGAAGATTTTCTGTTTTATTTATTTCAGTTTTGTTAAAGTATAACTGACAAACACCAGCTCCATACTTAAGATGTACTTAAAATGAACAACTCGATGCTTCAATCCGCATGTTTGACCTCCTTTGTGAAAGTTCACATAATATTCACTGTCCAAACACTTTATAGAAAGAGATGAGATCTAAACATGTTATACTCCCTAAGAATCCCTTTTCTGTGGATATATGAAAGTATTATAGATTTGTAAAAATTCNCCTAATATGCAGGTTAAAAAAACTATATAACTGTTTTCACTCTCCACCCTAAATCTATTCATATTTTTCTACTTAGATTGGAATCTTTTCAGTTTTGGAGGATGTTCTGCAGGGGTCATTTTTAGGAGGTGCACAATGATCCACATACTGGTGGAAACACCATTTACCTGGTCTCATCTGTGCAAAGGACTCTCTGTAGCCCTGGGCAGAATTCAAAATGTGCTGCTTCTCTTGGCNTTGCTGGCAGGGGGTCCTAGAATTATTATATCCACCTACTAAAGAGAGAGCTGTAAAGGGCCTTCTTATTTCTGTCACCAACATGTTTCATAAACTTCAGTAAAACACTTCTCTACTTTCCTTTGTACATGGATACTTCTAGAGAAGGCAACTTTCTATGTGTGTGAGGAGAGGACGTTTAAAAAATGGATTCCACCTCTAAATTTTATAAATGCAGTGTGAATATTNCTATGGACTGGGTGCTTTGTAAACACAGGCCACAAACCTAATTCTCAAGATTTTGTGTCTGACAAGANGCTTGATTTTTNACTTATTAAGCTCTACCACATTACTGTTCCATGGCCACAAATNACACCACCACCACTTAAGCTTCCTCCCTTATAAAAGACACTTAATTTCTTATAAAAATACATANTGAGTTTTCCATGGCTATCTCTTCTACAGTTATAATGAATGAAAACAGCCATATTGGTAAGAGAATTTCAGCAAAGCCTTTTGTTTGGATTGTCAATTTTCTATCTGCTCCCTGTAAGTACACTGTGTAGTNGAGATAAGGCATACCNTCTNTGCTATGTGTTTTAAGACCTGATAGTCTCATTTCAGCAATTCTCCTAAGCATGGATCAACCAGTGGTTGAATGGTTAAGNGAGATGAGTTTTCCTAACACTTTTAGTGTTTGTGTTCATCAGGAGCGATCTGTAGGTGAGTATAAACAATAGTGTGAGATAGACTCAAGTGCAGTTTGGAAATTTGGGAACAAGATTGTTTCTANGGGTATCAATTTGAAGATGCTATTAATTGGTGGGGGCTATTTAGGACAGAAACAGTCATCCAGCCAAANCATTGTTATTTCTTTGGTGTTAATTATATGTATTTTCATCTTTAGGAAAGAATATATAGTTCTAGGGCACCTGAGAATTGCTCAGTTCTGTTATCCCACCCACCCCCGCAGTCCATCTGTGCTTACCAGTCACTCATTGCTGAATCCCCCTTTGTACTTACTCATAAGAGAAGGGAANATTGTTTTCCCCACAGTAGACATTTGGAAACACATGCAGATACTTTTCCNTGTCACAATGCACAAATGAACAGGAAACAAGGATGATCAGCTGGTGTCTCAAACCTGTAATCNCAGCAGTCAGGGGAGTAGTGAGTTTTAGGGCAGCTGGTACCACAGAGCATAACCCAGTTTCAACTCCCCTCCCCCTATAAAAGGACACAGGTGGCCCATTAAACTTGAATTTTAAGTATATCTCAAATGTTACCTAGGCCACACTTACACTAAGTAATTATTTATTGTTTATTTTTATTTATTAAATATAACAACTCATTATAATGACAGATAGGAATATTGATAGACATTAAAAACATGTGACCACAAAGACACACCCAGTTATGTATATGTACAGTAGGAGAAAGGCTGAATGATTATGANCCTTATCTGATAACACTATTAATATCCATGAAAAAGAGGAATAAAAATTACTGGCACTTGTAAAGGAAAATATNTTTGGGGGTGGAGTTTAATCTTTCATTGGACAACAGGATAACTTAGTAGAACCTAAATAATAAGCATTATTTGTTGTCAGGACATTGAATTTCTGGAAATGTGTTTATTTACTCATTGCCTCAATCCATTTGATCTGTTTCACAGAGATGCCAAACTTCTCTAAAGCATCAAATTCCAGTGCACTTCATTGGCTAATTAATTATTTCTGACTGATTCAATGGATACAGGCAGACGTTTATTGTACTGAGAGATTAAGTGCTGAACTCTGTGTTAACACTTCACATAAGTTACTTCCAATCTAAACATGGGTATAATTAACTCAGTTTTTTTGATAAAGAGATGGAGACATTATAGTATGTCCTAAGTCTTACACATCTCTGATACATGATGGATGTAGGATTTGGGTATAGGATATATATTTTTTCTCTGAGTTTCTGTCCTTTTTCCCTGGCAGACACAGGAAAACCAAGAGCAAAGACTTTAGCTGGAGACACTTCTATCTGTGAAGCTCTTACNCCAGATTGTCAAGTTATTGACTCCCCAGCAGACTTCAACTCCATGCCTCCGTGTCTTTATTTCTAGTTTGCCAGTTTCTCAGTAGTNTAGTAGTGATTGTACATCCTTTGAAGGTAGGCGGATCTATTTCCAAGGCTCCACCTGCTGGGAGACAGCCACTGCCTTTCCAAGCAGCCCTAAGCAGCCCTGCAAATCCCCAGGGGAGCACAGCAGGGTGGGTAAAGGAGGGACAGCTGTGTGAGACAGTTCTGGGATCCTGGGGAACTGTTTCATGGTCATAAATTAAACCACTCTGCCCACAGGCATTCTTATTTAGTTGCAGCCATTTTTTTTTTCCCGTGAAGAGTTATAGAAGAAAGAAGTTTGCCTTGATTATCTTAGTGTGGATCAAATTCACACTGTAATCATTTCCTTTTGCTAATAAGCAGAGTNGTTCTATCCTCACATCAATGAGTATCCTGCAGAGACCCAGGAGGCCTCAGCTCCTGATCANACTTACAAAAAGGTGAAGGCTTTAAGTAAACCAATGCTTCAAGATGATGGGAAAACAATAAAACAAAATCGTCATTCACATCAGCTGCCCAGTGTNTTAGNGTCATGGTCATCTGTTACAATAGGCAAAAATATTAGTTATTCCTTGTGTNCCTTCTTTTCTGCCTCAGTGAAGTCAGAAACCCCCAGGCTGTATTCAGTATTACCATTCCTTTAGCAAAGCACAGTATATCATATGAAGTGAACAGTCAGTGTTATTGCCTATCTTACCCTGTTTGAGAATGTTCCCTCCTTCGTAAATCTTATATCATGATACCACTCAGTCTGTGTTAGAGTAGAACAACTCCTTGCAACATGTTGATGCATGATACATAGTATCATATGTCTTTGAAGGCTTCTATGTTACACATATGTTGCCATTTGATTCTCAAACNAATATTATAGATTAATTTCCATTTGGGAGATGAGTGAACAGAAGCTGGAAGATAAGGATGTGTATTTCTGGAAGTGGTACAATAGTTTCTGGAGGCAGAATCAATTTGTAACCTCTTGACACCTTTCCCACAGATTTTTTTTCCCTGACATGAATCTAAGTGGCAATTCCCTGAAATATTTCCTCATCAATATGGTCCCAGTCNCCAAAATCAGTCCTTTATTTTTGTTTTTTCAAGATGGGATTTCTCTGTGTTAACAGTTTTGGCTGTCCTGGAACTCACTCTGTAGACCAGGCTGGNCTCGAATTCACAGAGATCTGCCTGTCTCTGCCTGGGATTATAGGGATCAGCTACCAGACCTGCTCAGACTGTTTATTTTTAAGGCAAGACATCATACATACATTTGAGCAGGAAAGAGCAATCCAAATCTAATCTAATCTTCCCAATTTGAGGCTCCAAACCTCTGCTATAAACACAGTTTAACACAGTCAAGAAGGTAGTGAGACTGGAGTTGGGGGGTTAGTAGGTAGTTAAGAGGCTAGCAGGGATGAGAAATTCTGCCTGACTCTCCCTTCTGAGGGATGAAGGCAGATTAACAGGATCCTTGATCAGCNTTGTCTTTTATTTTCTTTCTTTTATTAGTTTTTTGAGTGACTGTATAGTATTTTTGATCACATTAAATCCAGTCCTCCAACTCTTCCTAATAAACTCCTCTCAATACCCATTCAACTTTGTGTTATTTTGCTATTGTTTTTTTAAACCAAAGAAGAAAAAATTGTGCTGTCCAAATATCCTCAGATATATGGTCTTCCACAGGAGCANGGCTAGCTTCCCAATGAATATACTGTCAGGAAAAACTGTCTCTCCTCCCAGCACCTGACAATTGCCAGTAGATAACACCAGGACTTGGTGTGGGATTATGTGGCCAATTCTCTTCTTCATGTTGGGATTTTCTGTGACATGNACTTGCACAGGTCTTGGGCATGCTGCCATAACCTCTGTGAANTCTTGGTGTAGCTACCCTGCTGTGTTCAGAAGACACTGTTTCCTTTTTGTCTTCCACTACTTCTGGCTCTTATACTCTTTCCACTCCCCCTTCTGCAATGATCTCCAAGCCTTTGGAAAAGGGTGTGTGGTACCCCTTAGGGCTGATCATTAGGCATTCTCTTATTCTTTGCTCCTGAGCATAGTTTGACAACTGGTTGTCAAGGAATGTCAAAAGCTTGCCATACTCAGGGGATCTCCCTAGATTGAAATACTTCTCCTGTATGAAGAGAGATTCGATGAGATTAAAATATTTAGATTATTTATCAAAGACATTGGTTAAAATCCAATGGGTGCCATGTTGCATTTGAATACAGTATCATGATTAGGCAACCCTCCTTCCTATATTTGGATGTATTTCTTATTCTATTAAGGATGGCTGCCTGGAAATATATTTACTGTGATTGCTCTACCATAAGACCTGAC
This sequence comes from Neotoma lepida, assembly GCA_001675575.1. NCBI lineage: Eukaryota > Metazoa > Chordata > Mammalia > Rodentia > Cricetidae > Neotoma > Neotoma lepida. The sequence goes on from LZPO01117626.1 coordinate 29,477, forward strand.
TGTTTTTTCACCCAGCCTTTGGAAAATGTATTACAGACACACAACATGGTGATGTGTTAGGGATGGCTCCACAGGAACAGCTAATGCCAGACTTAAATCTGTGTATCAGCTTTAAGGCTGCCAACATGGTGCTATGTGTCAACAGTTCAACTCCCCAAATTCTTGGCATAAACCTCAGTAAGTCAAAATCAAATATGCTTTATGAAGCATACAGATTGCCTGATAGTTAGAACATGCACTCACATTCAGTTTTGTGTGAATTAAAATCTGCCCTGTCAACTATGGATGCTTCAGAGTCAATGCCAGGCTCTTGGTAAGCTGCTGGTAGAAGAATAGATGTCTGGTAGAGTGAAGTAGAATAATTGCCTTGGAGTTTCTTATATACAATTTAGTAAGCTGAAATAGTCTACTATTCAGCCTAATATATAAAACAAAGCAAAACAACAATAAAAACCAAATTTCTCCATCTCTGCTGTAAGGGTGACAGTTGCACAAGTCACCATCATGTTAAAAAGCCAATTCAATCAATTAGAAAACTTGAATGTTGCACTGACACGTGTTGATACTTTTAATGGATGACCGAACATAANATCTGGCTGAAGCCTTGTAGTCAAGTCTTCCGGTGATATTATTTATACATAGTGAGAAAGGGCAGGAGATGCACAAGCTTAATTTATTTCTACCTTACAAATAGTTCAATGTAGCGGGACAAGAAATAAAACAGTGAAAATGAATAATGGAATCTGTTTACAGAATTATCTTTTTTTTTTTAGTAATTTTAAGGTTTTTTAAGAATTTTGCGTGTATGTGTGAAGTAGCTTATTTCAATACTGTCTGTTATAGATGGCTAAGAGATGCCATATTACTCTCACTGGTAGTAGATTATTTACTTTGGTGTGTTCCATTATGTCGAGTGACATACTGACACTCAATTTTGTGCGTAAAAATACAGAATGACCAAGAAAATAAAATTTTAAAATGGAAACACCATAAGGTTGACTTATAGCCTCCAATCTTTGGCAGNGTTGAAATAAAACTATACACTAGAGATAGCATCCTACCTCTGGCCTGAAAATCAAGGGGTAGACATGTCATTATTCTTTAGACTCTTCTCTAGTCATACACAGATATTATTTTTCTTTGTAACTTTGGAAAGCTATTTGTCTTTATTCAATTGTAGATGGCAAAACCAGGGTCAATTTTAGATAGACTTAAAAAGTGATTAAATTAGTCATCTAGTCAGTGACTTCCCATTCTTTTTGTTCTCAGAATTGCTATGAAGGCTCTTGCTATGAGATAGGCAGTATGGCAGTCACTGATCCAAGGTCTATTCTTCAAATCAATACAGTTATGATTAATTTATAACAGTTTCTAACTTCTGTATCCTTATCTGTGAAATGAGTGCATGGGATGTTCATCCATAGTAGTTAACAAACCCATAGTTCTTTCTTCAGACAAAATAGAATTACATGGAAATCTGGTGTGATGATATACATGTAGTGTTCAACACTTCAGGTATCTCTCAAATGCACCATCTCATTCTTGAATGACCTAGGTTAGTAGATCTCAAAATGTAACAACAATGAACTTATTAAAATGCAAATTCTCAAATCCAAAGCTCTAGAGGACAGGGCACAGCAATCAGTTATAACCTCCATATTCATCTCTACAGGATGAAGTTTGAAGCCAGTAGCTCAGGTGAAGACATGAGAGCAGGGACTCTAGACCACTCATGCCAGGAACCTGTTACAATTGCAGGTTTATGGCTCTCAACCAAGACCTGTTCAATCCAAATTTCTAGGGTTAATTCTCTGTGTTTTGGCAAACTCTGCAAGAAAATCTAAAAGTTTGCAAAAACTACTGTTCTAGAAAAGTGGTTCTCAAAATGAACTACATGTTAAAATCACTCCAGGGAGTTTTATAAACAATAAAGATGGCTCATCTCCAAACATAGNCCAGTTTCCTAGTTTTTAATATGCAGCCAACATTGAGAATTACTGGACTGCATTATCTTTAAAAGCCCTGCCAGATTCAGGTTCATGATTTTCACATTGGTGTTGTTTCTCCAGTGTGTATTTTAGTTATCAATCCGTGACATATTTCTTAATCGAAACTCTACTTGTTCTGTGCCACCCAGCACTCATCCCACCGTTCTGCTGATGATAGCTTAAGAAAAGTGCCTCATTGGCTAGATCTTGCACATTTTATGAGACTTTGAGTTAAATAATAATAAAAAAAGATGCATTGTAAGAAGTTAATTTCTAAACCCCAACATCAGTAAGATTGATTCAAATGGATCAACCCTTTTCACAATCCATCCCTGCCTTCCTGTTGTGGGGTTGAATGACACCAACATTTTAATTTGTTCTTTAATTTAAACGTTTTAATTCAATATACTAGATCATATTTTCCTTCTCCCATCCCCTCCCAGATCTACTTCCCTATTTACCCAACATTGTCTTTTTCCCACAACTCAAAAAGGGGGGGGGAGAAGCAAACAAATAAATGATCTAATAAAATCCAATAACACAACATTTAACAAAACAAAATAAAACAATATAGGAAGCCCATCTTGTATTAGCCAACTACTTCTGGACGTGGGGCTTGCCATGGGGTAGAGTAGAGTTGATATACTTAATAACATGCCACTGGAGAAAACAGTGCTATTNCCAGTTGCTATTAATTACAAATAGATTCTTGGTTAGAAGTGGGATTCTATGTCCACTTCCCCATTTTCAGTGCTGGGATTTTTGTCTGGTTTGATTCTGTGCAGGTCATGTGTGTGCTGCCACTGTTTCTATGAGTTCATGTGTATATCAGTCCTGCTGTGTTTGAAAAAGCTATTTCCTTACAGTCATCCTTACAGTCATCCACCACTTCTGGATGTATTTCTGCATCCTCTTCCCCACAGATCTCTAAGCCTTGGGGGATGGAGGTTGATAAAGATATCACGTTGAGGAATGAATGCTCCACAGTTGATCACTCTGCCGATTGTTCAGTTGTGAGTGTCTGTGTTAATTACCAAAGCTGCTTCTTTGATGGGTGTTGAATGATGGTCTCATTTGAGTACCAACCTAGTGAGGTAGCTGTGGTCCCTGGTAGAGTGTAATTCTTCTGGTTGGTAGAGACACAAAGGAATGAAGGTGGGCTGAAGGGGCTTTGGAAAAGAACTAAGGGAATCCTGGCTCCACACCAAGAGGCCAAGGTAGCATCAATTTCTAAGTTTTACTTCATTAAATATTTTCTTGTAATTATTTTTATTGTTGCTTCAAAATGTAGAGTCATAATAAAAAAGACAGTAGATTTGGGAGTCCAGACCCCATGAATTCNTTCTTGCAGCATAATAAAGCCCTTTTTGTGATGATGAATACCTGTGCTCTAAGCTCAGTCAAATTGACACTGTTTTCCAATAAACTCTGACTTGCAGAAAAACTCCAGGAGTCCTAATAATAAGGGCTTTTAACCTAAGGTTTGGATTGGAGCCAGCAGTATCAAGCGGAGGGAAGCTCGAATGAGATGTTGCAAGTGAAGGTTTGTCTTAAAAATAGTTAATGAAAANCTTTGAGAGCTGTGGTGNTATCTGACAGATTGGCAACTCACTTTGAGAAACATACTATCCTCCTTTCAATTGCCAGACACTCAGCCCTCGGGTAAGTCATCAGAAATAAAATACACAAGGAATCAGGAGAGGGAAAAACAGCACCCTAGGACATCCATCAGCAGTGTGAGCCAAGGTTACTGAGCCAGTTAAATAGACAACAATCATTTGTGTTTATTTTCTGTTCATCAAGATTGAACTCACCTGAGCTTGGAGAGGCTAACACCACAATTAATGGCAGGCATGTTCTGAGGGGGAAATGGTAAAATGGAAATCCAAACATTGTATTCTGATGTTTGGATTCAAATCTCCTATTGGCTAGGAAAGAGACATTTATTGATTCTGAAGGCAATGATACTGTTATTCACCAAGCAATTATGGTCACCAAGCTTCTGAAACCAGCAGTGGACTATTTCAGTATGTGAGATAAGCCCATGGCTTTGCCTGCAGCATTGCTAGCATGTGGGCTTTGGTTTCAGGTGGCTTACTGGGTTGTGTGCTGTTGCAGCCATCATCAAAGGGCTGAAAGAATGTTTCCTCTCATCGCTTCAGGAAACATACAGATACTCAGATCAGTGACAACATCTGGAGAAGAGGTAACAGATGGGTAGACCAGTTGGCTGGGTCCACACTCTGCAGCAGCTTCAGGCAGATTATATAGCCAGTTGAGAAGCCAGCTGAGCTTTTCTTCCTACCTAGGTTCAGTCCATTCTGGACATGGAGCTCTCTTACTATTCTGGAACTGCAGATTCAAGATTATTTCCTCAGATTTCGAATATTACATTTGCTATGGCCACATTCCCTCCTGAATTCTTGGACTTTTTATTCCATCTATTTTGTGCCTTGCCTGGCAATCTATCAATACAATCTACCCATGGTCCAGAGCTCTTAGGTTTCTTATAGAATAGGCATTAACTCTAGACGTTTTCACAATTCATATATGTCAGATTTACTTTCAGACAAGCAATATGAAATTATTTCCCACAATCTCTATCAGGGTCTAATCAACTACTTAGGGGGAGGCAGGCAACCAACTTTCAGTGTATTCTGAGAAAGGAAAAGAATTGCCTTCTGTGGGTTTGGAAATCACATTGTCCAAAATGCAAGCCACTACCACTGAGGCTGATGGATTTTGTGTTTCCATGCCAACTGAGCCCTTTCCAGGCTTCCCTGTGTATTCATTTTTATAACAGCAAGAAAAAACAAATGCTATCATTCCTACATATTATTTAATTTCCATGTTCATCTGTAGCACAACAAATTACTACCTTCTTACCTATTAACTTCAATAATAATAAAACAATTTTGAGAAGCCTACTCTTGCCCCTGAAAAGACATGAACCCCAAGGGTTTGAATAAACTAGAGGATAAATTGTAAAGGATGGGTGTTCTTTCCCATTTTCATGATAATGGGGTTTCTTACAAGATGCTGATTCCCAGATTTACGTTATGCTAACTTGTTCCTCCAAACCTCATTCATGACCTCTTTACAAGGGAAACCTGAAGGTTAATTAATAAAAGATTGTTAGTTCCTTGACATTGCCCTGTGATTTAGTCCTGAGGTGGCCGGAACATCCCCATCCTCATTAGGAAATGGCTCAGTGGTTCAATATTAATTCCCGAAGCTCTTACTATTCCCTTTGGGATTAATATTTAATCAACAGAGTGGTTGCCTTTTTATTTTATTATAGAAAATTTTCAATAAAATAGAATAGGACATTATAATGTAATGAATGGAAAACACTGGCAAATTTTCATTTAAAATCAATAAGTTGAACCAGCAGTCATTTCATAACTGATGGGTCATCTCAATTTAATGAACAGTAACTACAAACATATTAAACAAATGCCTGAGATGAGATGAAGAAGGACGGCATAGCAAGAGACTAATTATTATCCCACTAGTCTGAATGTTCCCTAAAGAGAGGGCTGTGTTTGTTAAATCTCTTTGTCAATTCCCAGGACTATGATAATGGCTATTCAGCAAAATCTCTACAGGTTGAAAGAATTCATAAACAAGTTGCCATATATAAAATGTATGCTATTTTAGGGGGAAAATATACTATACTTTGCTATTTGTGGCCACATCTAGATGAATGATGATTTTCACAAGGAATTATGTATGCATATTATTTTCCATTTGTAAAGGCTTTTATAGTCCTTTGAAGTTGAGCTGGTATCAGAATCATTGTGAGACTTTGCAAATCACAATCATCTGGGCCCGTTTCCCAGGGTTTCTGGTTTGGTATTATGGAGTAAGATCTTCAGAATTAGGATTATGTTAGTTCTCAGGGCACTACTGCTGCATTCTATATGCTTTTCTAGTAAGAATCACCACATAGAGCATGCATCTAACTCTTTGATCTACTTAATGGTTTCCATTATTCTTATATAAGTGATTTCTTTCCTGGGACTTGCCCTCATCTATAGAAAGCACTTGAGGAGCATTTGATAACTACATGAATGATGCCAGCCTGGGCACATGCACATTAACGCATTACTACAGAATGATGGCTCAGTGGATGAGGTTCACAGAGACCCTTCAACAGCAAGGGCAGCAGGACAGTTTCAATGTTGACTTTATTTTTCCTTCATGGAATGGCATCAAAGATCCATTTCAGGGAGGTATTAATTTCCTTGGAGATGTAATTTGGCTGTTGCTACCCAGAGTTGCCACAGCTGTGGTTTTTTGTTTGTTTGTCTTTGTTTTTTGTTTTTTGTTTTTTGTTTTCTGTGCCCTTTTCACAATAGGATGGGTGATAGTAAAATCATCTATTCCCATTGGACCAAGCCAGTGGTACTGAATCTGGCTTTATACCTTTCACTTATATAATATTTTTATTCTAATTAATTCTCTTCAGCTCTGTTTGCATCAAGGTAAACTGCTTTTCTAGCTGGTTCTGGATACATCTGCCTGTGCTAGACATTGAACATCTGTCAGTATTATTTGATAACACAGTAAAATATTTTAACAAAGAGAGTGGCAAGAATAGCCATAAAGTTTGAATTGGTTGTTTGATTTTGGTGGGGGGAGCAGGAACACACTGCAAGTCCTTATCAAACACAAGGCTTCTGAAGCCTGAGTACTATTTTCAGATACTAAAGAACATGAAAAACCCAATAAGAGTTTGTATATTGTTCAATATTCATGTAATCCTTGTTGACAGCTGGTTAGGACACACCCCATACCTGAGACCAACTCAGTGTTTGTACATATGCAGAAAAAGAAACACAGCCTTAATCCTCTAGAACTTCTAGTAGCTATATTGTACATGTCTGTGTGTCTATAGCTTTTATCTTCTTTCTCTGCTTTACTGTCTTCAACACTTTCTCTTAAAATACACAAGGACAAGTTCTCTGTGACAACTCAGGCACTGATTCTGGAATGTTCCACACAGTGTCTGACGCTTTTACCATCCCTTGCATTCTTACACATGTAACCATTGGCTTTTCTCTGTCCCACCCAGTCCTACAGCCGTTTTTAAAATTATCACTCAGAGGCTTAATATTGCTTGTAAATGTTTAGCCATGGCTCAGGCTTATTACTAGCTAGCTCTTACATTTAAATTAACCCCTTTCTATTAATCTAAGTATTGCCGTGTGGCTGTGGTGTTACCAGTCTGCTGGCATGTTGTTCCTTGGGCATTTGGATGGTGTCTGCCCTTGACTCTGCCCTTCTTCTCCCTGTATCTCTGCTTGGATTTCCCACCTGGCTCTATTCTGCCTTGCTATAGGGCAAAGTAGATTCTCTATTAATCAATGGTAATAAAGCATATTCACAGCATACAGAGGGGTTATCCCACAGTGTTTTCTGCCTATACCTTAAGATACACACATTGTATCTATTTAATAGTAACAATATACCATATCAATACAAAAGGAAAGTGAAGAAGTGATGGAGGAGCCAGTTCCATTGTATTATATGTCATATACCATCTGTATCAACCACTCACAGTAGTCCATGTGGTCCTATTACGGGCAATTTTGAGCAAGCTAGTGATCACCAGTCCTGATATACTAGTACACAGAGTTAGCCCAATCAAGAAACATCAAGGAACAGGTTCCCTATTGCCTACTTAGGAGAAACAAAACAAATGTTAAGAGGATACCAAAAGAGGAAAGTCTGCATTACATAGCAAGATACATGCAGTGATGTGATCTTCAGTCAGAAGAGCCATTTGACTGGTACATGTCTGGAACAAGAGTACCATACCAGTCAATCAGGTGGGGATTCAGAAGAATATACTTCAGTGAAGATAGAGTTGCCGCATGCATGTGCTGTACATCTGTTTTGAAGAAAAACCCCTCTAGAAGGTATGTTTTAGTCTTGTCAGACTATTTTCCAACAGGATTGGTGTAACTTTTAAATTCAGTGTAGCTCATTCTCCAGAAGTCAGTGTAGGGCTTGTTGGAGCACAGAGAGCCCCTTTAGGCGTTCTGTTCTGTGGCTGGTGTTGTATCAATTGGAGCCATGAACAAATTGCTGATTGCTGGTTTGAGGGATTTGTCTATTTTAATCTATAGTCTTAGTTCAAGGAGCTACAATACAGAAATGATGGTCATGGTTGTCCGTCTTTTCAAGGGTTTTCATCAGGAATTTTCCAGGGCAGGAGGACATTAATAGTCTATCCTTGCAAAGAGGGGGAACCTTTAAAGACTCCTTTTGTAATCCAGACATCCCTTTGACGCTCCCATTAAGTGGTAGAGTTGGTGGAAGATCCATGGCATGACTTGGTTGCCAGCCACAATTCTGCTTCATGGTCTTTGAAATGGGTACCTTAGTCACTTTCAGTTACCTGGGATCCTTGTATATTGACCTCAGACTGCTGAACCCTTAGCTGTCATTATATGGGTGAATTTTCATGGAGAATTTTTTTTTCAAAAGTCCAGTAATAGTGTCAACATAGATGAAATAATCCTAGGTTCCCTCTGAGCATAGTAAAGGGCCAATATAGTCAATCTGTCTTATATGCTTTAAGGGCACAATTCATCTTTTAGTGAACTTCTCCATGACCTTCTGGTGTGTTTGGTGCCACAGAACATACCATGCACAGTTGGCAAACATGTATGATGCCTCTCATCTTGAGTAACACTAGCCATTGTGCTGTAGTAGCCCACATAGTTTTCCGACATGCATGGTGTCCTCAGTAGTACAACAATGTGATGTCTTCATTTGTCTTTTTAAAGCTACACCTCTATGATGTATTGCTTTGGAATAGATATTAGAGATATTTAAATAAATAAAAGATATTTAAAAAAATAGATATTTAAAATCTATTTTTTACATGAAAACTTAAATAATAATGGAGATTATTATTTAAGTTTTCATGTAAAAAATAGATTTTAAATTAATCTTTTACTCTTTCATCACACAATTATCCAGCATCTATTATGCACAAGGCTCTCTACACAAAGCAGAATATATGATCTTTTCTTTAGATTTTTGTAGAATATATGATATGGTACAAGAGCCAAGGCATGTGTACATACATGCCACAAGAAAAAAAATAAAATTCACCAAAGTACATCAGTTGGAAGTGATTTAAACAGCAGATGAATAAAGATCCTTGATTTTCATAAGCTCCCATCTTGTTTTATAAACGTAGGACCTGAGTGTACATTTAGTTTCTTCATAGCTATATGAGGTGTTTCTTTCTTCTTTAAATATGTTAACATAATTTTGTACTTGGACAGATACAGTAATCTGAGGCCCAACATAATCTTACTCCATCTGATTCATTTATTAAGAACTCACTGTGAGTCACTGTTGCTGATCTCCTTGTAAGTTCTAAAATATAAGTTTTAAGTTACATGTGTCTCTTCTTGACAGCTGAATCTTGATTTTGTCTTCAAAGCCTATCTCAAAGGACAAGGTGTTTGAGAAAGCCTCCTAAGTGTGCTAATACAGAGTAAATGCATTTCTGTATTATCATGATCACTTTATGTAATTTTATTAGTTATTAATGTGTTTTCCACTATAGAGCAATTATTCACCTGCCTGATATGCTTATTGGACTTTGAGTTCCCTGAGGGTGAGGAGCCTATTATGTTCTTATTAATATCTTTAACGTTTTCTAACACAATATGCCTGGCTTATAATTGGCTAGGTAACTATATATTTAGAGAATGAATGCATGACTGAATATATTAAATAAATGAGTGGATAAACACTGAGCTAAAGAACAATTAATCAGAAATATCTATTGAATAAATGAATGGATACTAAACACAATTGTACCAGACACCATGCTATAGACTTTCCTTTGATTATGTTTTCATGTTGTAATGGAAGTGTATTTGAAAATTGCATATTTACCAAGAACAGCTTATAGCTCAGTCAGACCATCTGAAATTAATTTCAAAGGCAACTGCACCTGTTTTTGTTTAGGAAGTTGTCAATCTGAACCGGGAGAAAGACTGTTAATTGTGTTTAAAATTGTATGGGTAGAAAAAATATAAAATATCAATCACATTCTCCTAAAATAGTGATATTGAAATCAGTATTGTTAGCAGACACCAAGGAAACATTCTATGAAGTTTTAAGTTTATTGAACAATTAAAGTCCTTAGATACAAAGAGAAAAATGTGTATACGTGAGTTTCCTAGTAAATTAACATTTCTTAAAACTCTTTAATAATTGTGCTATTAAAAATCAGTTAAGCCTAGCAGTGGTGGTGCATGCCTTTAATCTCAGTACTCAGGAGAAAGAGGCCAGTGTATCTCCAAGTTCAAGGCCAGCCTGACCTAAAGAATGAG
>LZPO01117626.1:39895-51794 GCA_001675575.1 Neotoma lepida
AAAAACCACAAACAAAACAAATAAGTTAAAACATAACTCATCAAACACTTGTTGATCAACATAATTATGTATGCAATTAAGAATTGTGTAAATTCTAATGACCCTTGAAACTGAGTACAAAGTGTGATTAGCTGAAGTTAAGGAAACTTAGCAGGAGTATATTCAGTTGAGTGCATTCCTGAAGTCCATAATCTGTGCTCAGCATCAGAATTTGCATAATATAGAATGTGGTAGAACAAATCCCCTCATTTCTTCCCTTCTACTCAGCATTTGCAGCTTCCATCTACTTGCCTCTCAGCTTAGAATTTCTTGCTTTTACACCTCTGGTTAAGTTGATGCTATTACCATTTAATGACTCTAAATAAAACAACTCTTTTGCAAGTCAGGTGGCAGTAAGATAGGCCATCCAAGTATCCCAGCAAGTTCACACCCAGCTATGACTTAAACTTTGTAGAAACTTTCTTCTCTCAATGAGTTCAATTCTATTCCCCATATTTTCTTTTATCAGGTTCAGGGTATCTGGTCTTATGTCAAGGTACATAATACTTTTGGAGTGGAATTAGTACAGAGTTGTACATATGGTCTATTTTCATTCTTTTACATGCAGGTATCCAGTTTGACAGAACCATTTGTTTAAGATTCTGTCTGTTTTGCAGTGTGTATTTTTTACTTCTTTGTCAAAACTCATGTATTTCTAGGTGTGTGGAGCTATGTCTGTATCACCAATTCTATTTCATTGATTAACACGTGTGTTTTTATGCCACTACTATGAACCATAAAGACTATTTGCAGGGGGCTGGAGAGATGACTCAGTGATTAAGAGTAGTAGCTACTCCATAGGTTCTGGATTTGATTTCCAGCACACACATGGTGACTCATAGTCATCTGTAACTCAAGTTCCAGGAAATCCATCACCTTTGTCTGGTCTCTATGGGTACCAAAAGCACATATTGTACACATATATACATGCTATGGAAAACTCTGCCTACACATACATGCAGTCAATACACCTATATGCATAAAATGCATTTAAAATAAATGAATTAAAAGAGCTTCTTTACAGAAAAGGACACTATTATTTTGATAAAGTGGAAGGCTTTATCTGAATGAGAAAAATCTTTACCAATTATACATCTGACGAAGGGTTACTATCTAGAATATGTGAAAAGCACACCACACACACACACACACACACACACACACACACACACACACACACACAGAGAGAGAGAGAGAGAGAGAGAGAGAGAGAGAGAGAGAAAATCTTGAATATTTAGAAAGCAACCCAATAAAATGTAGGTAATAGAACTAAACAGAGAATTTTCAAAGGATGAAACACAAATGCTAAAGAGTATTTTAAAAATGTTCAACATTCTTAGCCATCAGGGAAATGCAAATTAAGATAACTTTGGGATTTATCTTACCACATTCAAAATGACCAAAATTAATAAAAGAAATAATAGCAAATGTTGGTGATGATGCAGGGAAAGGAACATTTATTCATTGCCAATTAGGGTACTGATACAGCCACTATAGGAATTGGTGTGGAGGTTCCTCAAAAACAGAAAGTAGATCTACTATAAGATTCAACCATTATCTCTCTTGCTCTTGTGCGTATACTAAAAGGACTCTACAACTTACCTCAAAGATATTTACTTATCTGTACTCATTGCTATTCTATTTCTATTAGCCAGAATTTGGAAATACTGTGTATGTTCATAAACTTGTGAATGGATAACATAAACATGGTACAACTGTTAAGAAAAACTAAGTCATGACATTTGCAGGTAAAGAGTAGAATTAGATACAGTCATCCTGAGTGAGGTAACCCAGACTCAGAAAGACAAACATGTATGCTTTTTCTTATATGTGTACATTAGCTTTTCAGCTTTAGGTATGTGTGTTTCAATTAGAATATCCACAGAGGTTTGGTAGCCCCCAAGAGACAACAGGGAAAAGAGGATTTTCAAGGGGCAGAGAAATAGAATACAGTGTTTTATAGGAAAAAGGGGAACCTAGAGTAGGAAGATTAAAAGGAGAGAAGATGGGAGGCCAGGATAAAGGAGAGACAATGGGGAAGGATAACAAATATTAAAGGAATTCATATAGAAACTTTCTACTCTGGAAGCCTTCTAAATATATGAAAAGAATTTAAAATGATTTGCCATTTAATTAAGAAGACAATGTCCCAACTATATATCATATGCTACCAAGTAAAACCCCCAGTACAAAGAATGGGCTACATCTTGTTGAGTTGTTGACCAACAGGTTATCATAGATCCACTTCCTAAAATATTTCAGACTACTTCTAATGCTATTGGTTTCCCTCCAGAATCTGAACATTAAGGCCTTATTGAAGAAAGCATGACTTTCTTATGCTGTCAAGCATAAAGAAATCAAACTTTGGCCAAATAGACNCTTTACCCCTACTGACTGGCATTCATAGTACTGAAAAGTACTGTAAACACTACTGAAAGAGGAAAGTGACCATCAATCTAACCCTGCTAGGAACCCTGTAAAAAGCCTGTAAGATATAGTGTTGCAATAGTGGTGCAAAAGTTGTGAGAGTAACCAACCACCTTTTGAATGGACGTAAGGCCCATTACATGAGATGGAACCCACACCTGGCACTGTTAATGAGGCCATGAGCCTAGAAAGGTTCATGGATCATGGGGAAAACTACTTCTAAAATTTTGCTAAAAGAGCACAACAATTAAATGACTACTAATTAACTTATCGCTACACCCATTTATCAGAGCATTGCTCAACCCTCATCAGAAAATCTACTTGCACTAGACGGTAATTAGCATATAGAAATATAACTGGACAATGTGCAGAAAGTTGGAAAATTTGGAGCACTCAGTCTTAAGTGATGTCTTTACCCATCCCCCTCCCCCAAGCTGAAGGCACAGGAATCTATCTGAAAGAGGAGACAGAAATATTTTAAGAACCACGCATGGTAGATGACTGTAAGGAAAGTGTCTTCCAGATGCAACAGGATTAATACACATATGAAATTACACAGACTGTTACAGCAGTTAAAGTCCAAGCCTGACAAAATCTCAGGATGGAATAAGGGAAAGGAGTCCAAACTCCACTTACACTTAATAACAGCTGAGATAGGGGAAAAAATCAGTTTTTGCTGATAGAATAGTGCTGCTGGGTATATTAACCTTACTCCAGGGAAGGCCTTGTGTTCAAGAGTGGTTGATCATTACAAAACAAAATCCATGTTTTTGTTTTGTTTTGTTTTGGTTAGTGTATGTGTGTTGTATTGTGCATGTGTTTTCTTGTTGTGGTGTTTTATGACTTTTTGCTTTTAGTCTAGGTTTTTTGTTTTTTTCTATTTTGTTTTGCTTTCTTTTTTTGAGATATAGAGAGAAGGAACATAAAATTGCGTAGGTAGGAAGGTTGAGAGGATCTAAGAGGACTTGGAGGAGAGGAAAATATGATAAAAATACTATATGAAAAAATTTAAAAATAATAAAAATATAATTAAAAAATAAAAACCTTTGCACGAAGAACTGGCTTAACTGACTTAGTCTTCAGCTATTTCTAGAGCCAAAGTCAGTGGCAAAAGTCTAGTTCTGGGCAGTTGCCTTTCCATGGATTTTCTGAGGTGCAGTTGCCTTTCCATGGATTTTCTGAGGTGCAGTTGCCTTTCCATGGATTTTCTGAGGTGCANGCAGTTGCCTTTCCATGGATTTTCTGAGGTGCAGTTGCCTTTCCATGGATTTTCTGAGGTGCAGTTGCCTTTCCATGGATTTTCTGAGGTGCAACCTTGTGTTTATATTCAACAGTGACAATCAGACACCTTAACTGTGAATGTTGCTCTGGGTCCCAAAGCAGGGAACTATGTCTTTTTGTTCAGCCATGAGATTTACTAGGGAAAGATAAAACTTTTTTCAATTAAAACTTCATTACATTCAATTTAAAGGAAAGTTAATAAAATTGGCCCATGCAGTTGGGTTTGTAAAACGTTATTTTAGATATCACCTTTTGGAATGTTTTTCTGTCTATTTAAGTAATGTCTATAAAAGAGCAAAATTGTTTTTTTTCTCATCATATTTTGATCATTTTCATTATATTTCTACAATGAAAAACTTTTCTGGAATGAAATTCTGAATAATGCAGTTAATAGCATAGTTATAGACACACTATTTAGCTTAAAATGGCTGCCAGCCTTAAAATGGATGTTATTATCTTCTAATAAGCAATACATTCCCTATCATTGATTGGCTATAAGGTACTGTATGTGGATACATCTGATGGAGGTATAGCTCAGACACCCTTTTAGATTTAGAGTTTTGTTTTTCCATGCTCAATGAAAACAACCAAATGAGAGTACATGTATGACACACTTAAGCGTCTATCTTGGTGATAGAGCAGAGTAATTACTCTATGATAATTTCAAGTTTACCTGGGGTTGTCCATGTGACCTGGTTTATTTTGAGTGGTTAGAATACACCATTCTGTTATTAAAACTCCTTAATGTAGTAAGGATTTGATTACTGAAACTATGGGAAATAAACATTAATACCCTTTAAGATAAAAATATTTAGAAGTAATGTTGCTTATCTACAATTATTTATCCATCCATTTAACTGTTTTCAAATTTTGTTTGTTTTTTAAGGAATATCTATTATTTTATATCCTGATGCAGTTTCCTCTTCCTCCTCTCCTCCCTATCCCTCCATCTCTCAACTTCCCTGCCTCCTCTGCCTCCGTCCCCGCCATCTCTCTGCCTCCCTTCTCCCCCATCCATTCTTCCTCCATTTCTATTAAGAAAAGGGCAGGCCTTCTATGGATATTGACAAAACATGGTATACCAAGTTGTAGTAAGACTTCATCTTGTATGGAGGTTGGGCAAGGCATATGAGGAATAGGGTCCCAAGAGTCGGCAAAAGAATCAAAGACAGACTCTGCTCCCACTTTTAGGAGTCCCACAAGAAGACCAATCTACACAACTGTCTCCTATTATTCAGAGGGCCTAGGTTAGTCCTGTGCAGGCTCCTTGGTTGCTGATTAAGGAGTTTTTAATATCAGGGCAGAATGCAATTTTTACATGTGTTTCTCTTCAGAATCTCTTTCTCCTTAGACATGTATTGAAGGCATTGAATTTCATTGCTATTTTGGATCAATTTCAGCTCCAGAGAAGCTAGCTAACAAGGAGGACCCTAAGAGGGACTCATGGGTCTTCCTGGTAAGGGGAAATAGATGAGATCTCCATGAGTAAACTAGGGATGAGGGGGGACAATGGAGGGTATGGGATGAGGGATGAGAACATAAGGGAATGAGATGTTCGAGTTGGGACAGGGACAGAGTGGGAGAGCAATGAACGAGATACCATGATAAAGGGAGACATCATGGGGATAGGGAGAAACTGGGTGCTAGGGAAGTTCCCAGGAATCCACAAGGATGACCCCAGCTTAGACTACTAGCAATAGTGGAGAGGGTGCCTGAACTGGCTTACCCCAGTAATTAGATCGGCAAATATCCTAACTGTCATAATAGAACTTTCATCAAGTAACTGATGGAAGCAGGTGCACAGATCCACAGCCAAGCAACAGGCTGAGCTCCAGGAGTCCAGTCAAAGAGAGGGAAAAGGGATTGTGTGAGCAAGGGGCATCAAGATCCTGATGGGGAAACCTACAGAGACAACCAAACCAAACTAGTTGGAACTCATGAACTTTAGACCAACAGCTGTGGAACCTCCATGAGACTGGACTAGGCATAGGTGAGACAGTTATGTAGCTTGATATGTTTAAGGGGTCCCCTGGCAGTAGGATCAGGATCCATTCCTGGTGCATGAGCTGGCTTTTTGGAGCCCACTGCCTATGGTGGAACACCTTGCATAGCCTTGATGCAGGGGTAGGGGCTTGGACCTGCCTCAACTGAATGTACCAGGCTCTGCTGACTCCCAATGGGAGGCCATCTTTTTGCAGGAGGGAATGGGGGGTGGGTTGGGAGGAAGGCTGGAGGGGCAGAAGGAGGGAAGAGAGGAGGATGGTTGGTATGTAAAATGAATAAAAATTCCTTAATTAAAAAAATTAAGAATAGATAAGAAATATTGTATACACTTCAATATCTCCATGAAAAGATTCTTATTCAACTTGTCTAGTGTCTAAATAATAAAATTATTAAAATATTATCTTTCAATATGATGGTATTATTCTGTCTCTCTAAGTTTATTTACTTTCTGTAGTTTTTATTGCTGTTGGTATCTAGGCCTACTCCACTGTGGAATATAGATTACATGATGTTGAATCAGCTTTCCTATCTTTGTTGAAATTTGCTTTGTGCAGTAATTTTGGATCAATTTTAGAGAAAGTTCCATTGATTACCATAAAGAGAACCCATACCTACTCAAATATGTGCAGCTCTATGTGGACTCTGTGGGTTATCCAAAAATGTGTATTAAGTTGACAGGTAGTGTATATTCAGGGCGAGGGGTTATGGGGTAGTTGAAATAGGAAAATGGGGGATTGATGTGATTCTATTTAATTTGTATACATGAATGAAATGTCCAAAAATTAAAATAACAATTAAAAACAATATTCTGTAGATGTCTATTAAAAAATAAAGAATCCACCATTCTACAAGAAGAAAGCGTCTGAGTACATAATGTGTCTGTGTGAGCTTCTGTAGCCCATTTTAAACACCCCATTGTCTGCTGTAACAATTCGTTTTATCTTTCCTGAGTTCACTTTGTTTTTTCCTCTATCTCTTCATCCCTTAACCACTATAGAGAAGCACATGTTGAGCTATGGCTTAAACATTTCAAGGAATTATTGTTATTTGATCTACCCTTTTAAGAGTTGTCTCCAATTTTAAATCATCTTACTAAAAGATCCATCTTTGTTCCTTGTTTCTCTGTCTTAAAAATATGAAATAAAAAGATTTCTCTGTCTCATTTTGTATTTTGAAATGTCTAACAAGTGAGATTAATTTCCCTCCTTTCTTTGGCATTCCTTTGTACATTGCACTTATGGGCTAGAATAATCTTTAATTAATGTTTGTAGAGAGTTTTTAAGAATGAATTTGGGGATAAAAAGGAGAACAGGAAAAAGTTGGGCTGCTGGGAGGAAAAGGAATACTAATGAATGTTAATCATGAATGTTCACATGGTGCCTTTTGTCTTCAAAGTTGTTGTAAGAAGCACTAATTAATCATCTTCCTATGGGGTGATGATTCAAACAGTTATTAGTCAGAAGTTCAGTGGATGAGTTATAGGCCAGGCAAGTCTGTAATGCATTTTCTGTACAGAGCCAATGACATAGGATCATATATTGAGTGGAATGGTTTGATTGGGGAAGTGGCACAATTGATCCCATATAGCGATTTCTTTGAAAGCTGTTCAAAATTTGTGACATAAGTAAACAAATGGGGAGAGGGAGTTGGGTTATTTGTAAATGAACAAACAAATAAACAAACCCAGAAAGTATTGACTGGAGAATTAGATTAGACTCTTGGGGAAAAAAATGAGGACACAGAAAACAAAGCAAACACATGGCTATTGTTGTTGAAGACTTATGGAAAAACTTAACATATCATGAAATTTAAAATAAATTTTTTGAAAAATTTTGTGACAATTGTGTAACCAGTCTCACTAAAAATGGGTACAGAGGTGAGCATTCTTCTAGGCAGGCCATATTGGTTTGCCATAACCCACACTTAAATTCCTTTGTCCTTGCCTCTTTTAACAGCTATCCCTGGAATTGTTGGTTTTCTTTTCTTTTCTTTTTACTCTTTTGCTTTTTGGGGGGCTCTGCCACCCAGCTCCCATCTATCTTTTGCCTCTGGGCTTTTTCCTTTTCTTACTTCTGTACATTCTTACTTTCATTGTTACTCTGTGGATGGCTGTGTGGCTGGGTGGCTGACTAGCATCCTCCTCTCCTTGTCGTTGCTCCTTCTTCCTTTCTCCCAGATTTTTCCTTCTATTCATTCTCTCTGCCTACCANCCCCACCTATTCTTTCTCTTGTCTTGCTACTGGCTGTTCAGCTATTAATTAATCCAATCAGGTGTTTTAGACATGGAAAGTAACACAGCTTCACAGAGTTAAACAAATGCAACAAAAAACAATNCAACACATCTTTGCATCATGAAAACATGTTCCACATCATAAAAAAACATAATACATCTCAAAATATTATTCTACAACATGTCTCAATGAAGGATTTTGGTCCCGGGAATGAAAATGGGCCCTTCATTTACTTTGCTTCTGCAATAATGCTTGTAGGCCCCTTATTCTTCCTGTCTTAGGGAAGGTAGCCTGGCCTGGGGTTCCTTGTGGACTTCNAATTATATTCTAAAGAAGATGCTTATCATTCTAGTTGTGTTCAATATCATGCCTCTTAATGAATGTACCAAGATATATTCTGGAAATATGAGAAAATGCTACTTGTTTTTCATGGGTTATCTTGTTGTTTTTTTACATTTATTTTTATTGTTTGTAGTTCACTAAACTCTATGGAGAACTGATGCAGAAGAAAATAATAGAACAAATTACTAGGAAAGACTAATAGTGGAGAGTCAAGCAATGTTCCTTCAATGTTCAAAGTATAATTCTTCTCTAAATAATGAATTTGGGGCTAATTCAATAACGTATTTCACACATGAGAAGAGCTTTCTCAGCAGCATTTGATGCCAACCCTTGTGCTCTTAAAAGCCAAGACTCCTTTCATGTATATTTGATTACAACACTGTGCACTGAGATATGAGGTATTATTTGGAATTCTCTGTGTCACTACACATTGCGTGGGTCTTTAGTCACGGGCAATTAGTAAGTGTTGACCCTCATTGTGATTTATTCTGAATTCCACAGGCTTCAAATGCTAATTTTCTGGGTTAGAAAAGTATATGCCACTAGGGCAAATGCTTTGGCTAGACAGAGTCCTTCTTGCCTTTGACGGGTAGAAGGTAGGATCCTTGAAGAGAGAGGCATAGTGATACATGAATATAGCTGACACAAATATGGTGTGGTCTTATTTTTCCCAAATCCAGAGACATTCATTCATCTATTAAGAATGAAATTATTATGTTAACAATATAGAGTTTTCATGAAATAAATGGGTTTAAGCAAACGTGANCAATCAAAGCTTCCCCATGTCAGATTAACTGGATGATTATGNAAAAAGTTGTCAGTACCAAGGCAAGCACTCATTCTCTTAGGTTAGTAAGCAGCTGAAATGTCCTCTAAAAAAACATGAGGAGAATTATGTGCCTCTCTGTCTCTATCTTTTTCTCTTTTTTTCTTGCCACAGATTTATAAAATATTTCTGTAGTATCAAACATACTAAACTCATATTTTTGTGACTGTGAATTTGGTGACTGAAGAAATCATGCTTAAAATATACAGATGAAACTTTTGTTATTCAATTACTTTAACACCAATGCAAAAAAAATAAGAAGCAAGTGTCCTTTTTCCTATCCTTGTAAGGAGTAAATAGATTTCTCATGTTTACCCCAGAGTTACGAATAGTTTTGTCAGAGTTTGCCCACAAGGGCTGTGCAAGAGTTATTGCTTACTTTGATTTTGGCTGATGGACTCAAATCCTTCCACAGTCCAACATGACCTTCTGTTCATCTAATATTCCCTCCATCCTTATGGTTAAAATAAACATTCAAACATGATAAAGGTGCTATGTAATCCTGTCACCATTTGCTATCTCTTGTAAGTTTGTAAACTGCAAATAAGATCACACAAAATTCAACATTTTAATGTCACAATGCAGGTGGATTCTTTAAAGTTGCTAAAATTATTAATAATAGTTATGAAGTATAGTAATTCAACCAGGTGAATCTATAGTGATTTAGGACAGCATAAATTTATGATTATCTAGTGTACCCTTTGTGTCTTTGTATAGTTGCATTCCATGNGAGTAGAATAATAAATAATTCTATATCCAACTTTCTTGATATTTCAAATGAATACCTTCATTATGATTCAGTAGGCTATGGGAAGATTGGTGTATCTACCTATATTTCCATCTGCTCATGCACTGATCATCCATCTGCATCATCTTCTTATGACTATAACTATGTGCAGAGGACTGTCTGGAATTCTTTTCTCTTTTTTTAATTAAGAAAACTTTCCCTTCATTTTACACATCAGTCAAAGATCCCCCTTTTCCTTCTTCCTCCCAGCCTCCCTCTCCCAACCCACACCCCTCTCCTCGCCACCCCTCGACAAGAAGGCAAGGCACATCCAGTAGAGGCAAGTCCAAGCCCCTCCCCCAGCCTCAAGGAATTATTTTCAACAAGTGAGAATAAATAAAAATTAGATATGAACAATTATTTTAATAACTATCNTTCCAATATTAATATTCTTGGGACTCCAATTACTTTCTTGATATTTCAAATGAATACCTTCATTATGATTCACCTCAGACCTTGAGAAATGGCTGTGCGGTTTCTGTCACATCCATTCTCTCACTGAATTTCTAAGCCTCATTACTACAGTCTTTTCCCAAATATTATTCTCAACATTCTTTTCATTTGGGAACATTTCAGGTCAGTTTTCACCCATTCATCTGGATTACTACCAACCAATTATTATTAATTTTTTCTCCAGTGTTGTTTTTATTCACACCTCCACCAATACTGATTCCATCCTGCAGTCAGTGGTACCTAATGACCAAATGTCCACAGAAAGTGTTCTGGGGCTTTGAAGGTGGAAATTCTCCTTGGGGTGGGCTGTAGTCAGAAGTTTTCCTGTATCCTGCCCAGTCCCGCAGCAGCTAGGACCCAAGTAAACACAGAGGCTTATTTTATTTGCAAACTGTATGGCCTAATTGCTCAGGCTTCTCACTAGCTAGCTCTTACAACTTAACTCAGCCCGTTTCTATTAATCTATGCATTGCCACGTGGCTTAGTGGTACTTTCACATCTTGTTTCTCCTGGAGGTGGATAGCAGTGTCTTCCCCANTCTCCTTTCTTCTCCTCTCTCTCCAGTTCAAATGTACCACCTAATCTTATTCTGCCTCACCATTGGCCAAACAGCTTTATTTATCAACCAATCAGAGCAACACATATTCACAGCCTACAGAAAAGCATTCCAGTGGGCAAGTAACTGTTTTAGAAAAATAAAACAAGGAAATATGCAGTAGAATGAATCTCGTGGAAGACAAAGTCACTTCTAGCATATAATCTACTGTCTGAATCAAAAATGGAATTTGCCCTTAAGGTCCAAACTAAAATAAAGAATCTGGAAATACCTCAATGACATCTTTGATGTTATTTTCTCAGTATCTATAAACACCCATGCCTTATCTTAAAACAATACTTTATAGTAAAAAATCATTCTCTGAAAAAGAAATTCCCTTTACCATTTCCTCACATCTCCTTCCCTCACTTTATACAAGACTTGTTCAGCATGCAGCTTATGAATAAGTAGATGAATGAATAGCTAGGTTTGAAAGAAGATGTTTCAAAGTGTACTTTAAAGTATC
Source organism: Neotoma lepida (assembly GCA_001675575.1). Lineage (NCBI taxonomy): Eukaryota > Metazoa > Chordata > Mammalia > Rodentia > Cricetidae > Neotoma > Neotoma lepida. The sequence continues at coordinate 51,347 of LZPO01117626.1, forward strand.
CAAATACAGAACTGAGCTTTTTCTACTTCNAATCTAGTAGNTTATTCTGTTTATAGCTTCCTTCTTCACATGTTTTGTTCCAACTCTGTCCATGGCCTACATTTCTAGAGACCATATTTAGAAAGAAAAAGAGTCCAAATGAAAGTAAAATCATTTTTACTTGCTTGTTTCTCCTCTTATTTAGTTGCAGTTATCCCCAACAACTTTGTTTTTACACTGTTAATTTATTATTGCTAAGGCAAATCTAGTTGTCTTATTTAGAAATTTTACTGATTAATAAATCTTTGTTGTTATGATAAAGTGAGTCTTCTGTCTTAGAAAATTCTGTTGTTAATACAGGAAATCTATGAAAAGTACATACATTGCACATCTTTTCCTACAAATAACATATTCATGTGTCATATAAGACCTATTGGGGAGATAATAAGATCATCTATGCCAAAAAAAA
>LZPO01117627.1:0-15611 GCA_001675575.1 Neotoma lepida
ATGTTGTCTAATGGAAAATATCATAAAATAATAATTATTCATTGGGCTCACAAGAGTTAGCATATTTAGGTATAATTCTCACACTAAAAAGAGGACTGTGAGGTAAGAGATTCACTAGTTACTTAAACCTGATCATTATAAATTGCACACATGTAATCAAATGCCACACTATACCTCATAAACATATACCACTGTGATATATTTATTAAAAATTTATNTAACCATTCTAATTTTATGCACTTAAATGTATAAAGATTCAAAAAGAGGGACCTTATAGTCTGAGGGACAACATGTATATCAATATCAGTTATGTGTATGTGTATCCACTTGTATGTAGTAGGTGTGTGTGCCTAGGGAGGCCTTTAGACAACCTCAGATGTAGTTCTTTAGATGTCACCTACTTTAGTTTTGAAGAAGTCTATCACTGGCTTTGAGTTCATGATGTAGGCTAAGCTGACCAGTCAGGGACCTCCAGAGAAGTCCCTGCCCCTGGCTGCTCAGAACTGTGATTACAAGTGTGTCTTTTTATGTGGGTACTGTTGTTCTCACAAAGGTCTGCATGCTTGCAGTATGTCCCATTACTGACTGAACCGTCTCTGAATCCAAGCATTAGAGTTTTGAATAAAGAATCGTACACAGCAACTAAGCAGGTGAAAATGTAGCTGTCAGAAATAATGTGATTTGCAGCAAGAATGGAGAGTATTAAATGCCTAGCCAGTCTCTTTCGTTCTCCAGTCTCTGTATCAAGGGGTGTGCAGCATGTAGTCATGTGGAAAGCACATTCCTACTTTCTCTGTATCAGACTATCCTGAGAAACACTGGAAGGACAACAGCCCAGGAGCAATATATTCAGATGTTCTTAAGCAAAACAGGGTGACCAGCTGCCTTCTGCGTTTGCCTTTTGGTCTGTCTTGGGAATCCCACTTTTCTCTGGGAAGATGCTCAGCTCATTCTCAGGTCTCTGAAAGGGTTAGATTCAGACCTGAGCGGGGATAGAAAGATGTTAAGCAAATGCTAGAATGCTTTCAGGCAGTAGTTCTCTTTGTTAGGTACAGATAAAGCCATGTATTGTCTTGTAAATAAAAGCCAAATTACTGACAACACATCTCTGTGGAAAGACTTACAGCAATGGAGGCCATGGCTTTGATGCCTGAGTCCTAATGGCCCAGCACCACTTACTTCCAGGTGGTTGACCATCTGCCTCCTGATCCAGGAAAGATCATACAGGGACTAAAAGCAAGACATGTACAAAGAACACAGGGTACTTACTGGTTTTGCTAGAGTAATGAGAAAATGGCTGTGCAAAGAAAAAGACCATTTTCTTCGATAAAAGATCTTTGTGTTTTGCAAAGCTGTGCTGGCCATGTGGAGCCTCTTTCACCCTGATGGTGCATCCTTGATCAGCTGTCCTTCGTTTTCGAAGAGCTTTCCTCTCTTCTCTGCATGCCATTCACTAAGTGCCATTTTCTTCCTGGATTTCACTCCTCAAATGATATTTCAACAATAATATGGGTTCACTCTTCTTTATTCCCCCCTGCAGTAATGGCTCTTTGGACTCTAGCTATTGAAGAACTTCAACTCCACATGCAGGGAGGCTAAAGTAGAGCCATGCAAATACAGGACTTTAGCATAGGTGAAAATTAAAACAAAACAAACTGTCTCTGTCTACATGATGACTGTCAAAAGTCACTTGGATTACCTTCTTAAAGAAATTAGAAGGCTCAGGCTGGAGTAATATCTCANTTGGTAATGTTCTTGCCTTGCTAGCACAAACCCCTGGCTGAACATAAAAAATATTGTGTGTTGTGATACATGCTTGTAATTACAAGGTTAGATAGGGAGAGACTGATGGAATTCTTGGCCAGCCAGACTAGTCAAGGTGTTGTGCATCAGAGAAATGAGAGCCCTTGTTTAAAGAAAATTAGATACCACTGAGGAACATTTGTATTTCTTTTCTGGCATCAACATCCATGTACACACCACAGCACATGTATCCACCCCCCCGACACCTGTATATACACAAACATTCACACATACAACATAGGCAAAATACAGAGTACAAACCTGTTTTAGTAGAATCAATTTTTACTGCATTAGGGCAGCTTCGAAATTTGTCACATGAAAGTATTCTGTGTGGTTTGGGTTTTGCTGAATTTCACAGGAGTAAAGTATATAAGCTGACTAGTAAAATGCAGAGAAATTACTAAAAAATAAACTTTAAATGAACATGATAAGGCATGAATTTCAAAGCTATCAGAAATGAAAACAGTGTGAGAATTAAAGATATGGGTTTTGCATACGCAGCAACAGGACTTCACGAGTGGGATTGTTTAGAGCAAGTGTTTTTGTGTGTGAGTGTGTGGGGGGGTGTTGTGAATATGTATGTATTACAGGAATAAGTAGCTGATAGCTGTNACCTGTCTCCTGCTATGATGGCAAATCTCTTTATCTACAAAAACTAAATCAGGAAAACATAGAGCCCCAACTGTGTAATATTATGTCCAAGTTGAAACAAGTTTTCACTATTTCTTCCTCTTAACTCATTTTAGGTTAGCCCCTCTGCCCTTCTCAACTAGCTAAATTAGCTGCAGGACCAGAAGATGCAGAAAGTTATGGAGACAGTGTGTTAAAAAAGGAGCCGTTGTCTCTGGAGTCTATTTGAAACATCTCACTAACTGGGAATCAAGAATTTTTGGCACAGTTAACAACTGCTGCAAAGGTTCCTGCTTTTATATATATATATATATATATATTCCTTTTACATGAGGTATTTTTATATAAAGATATGAAAATAACCATAAACCAGGCTTTTGATCTATGTGCATGTTACCTCCAATAGAGTCTTACTGTGTTCCCAGATTCTTCATGGGACTCTCACAACCAAGATAATTAACTACAGTTTACAGTGAAGATTTTCCTACCTTCCTGCATGTCTGTGGTCAAGAGTTTTATCTTATCAATTGTCAGTCTATCAAATATACATCTGAATCCTGTGATCCCAGACACATTAAGTAAATCTTTGCAGCTAGGCCCAGTTCTACCTGGACACTACATTAATATTTATCATATAGACTCCTTCCTCCAGAGGAAGGAACTGTCTTCAGAGAATTCTGTCATTAGTCATTTCCTGGATCCTATACATGTAAAATTATGTGTATTCACATACTGTTTTACATTATGATGAGACTAAAAATGAACAACAAATTACAAACCAAAAACACAACATCTGAAAAAAGTAATATCTTAGAAGCAACAGCAGAGAAATGTTGGCATTGGGATAATGCTTAGTTTTGTCCTATGCTATATTTCTATATATCATTTTTCTATGTCTTTACATGCCTACTACATCTTTATTAAATACACTTCATATTCAGAGTGACAATGAAACTTTCCATGGAGCTTTCTCCCTCTCTCATATTAAAAGAGGTTCTGGGAACAGATACTTAAAATAGAACATTGGCATGCCATCTTCTCTTGGCATAAGCTAACAAGAACATCTGACATCCTAAATCCTCATCATTACTAACACACTCCCTAATGGTGGATCAAGATGAGTACCTGCAGAGGGTGGGGCATTAGAAGATAACTCTAAAGTTTGCCTGTTACTATGTTCATCAATGAATAAAGACTAATGAGCTTGTCTGGCATCTGCCTGAAACATAGGCTTGAAGACTCTCATCTTAATAGCCAGAGATTGGATTTCATGAAAAAAAATGATCAAAGCTCTATGAACTATCATCTACCAATAATAACAGCAAAGCAGGAGCCTTAAACTTGGATGGAAATTTTTAGCATGGCTATTCTTTTCCATNTTGAAACATGAGAATCTAATGNATTCACACCAAAAACTCAATTACCACCACTAAGAGACAGTTCCCTCACATTGCCTGAAAATTTTTTAATGGTTTCCTTGGAGATAGCATTACAAGATGATAGCATCCTTCTAGTCCATCTCAGAGTGAATCCAGTGGCCTTTGAAATCATCATGAGTTACTTTTCTTATATAAATAATGGATATGAACATATTTAGCAACTGAAATGGCCTTCCCATTAATTTCAAGATACATAAAACACAAGCAGTTACAGAAAACAATGCTAAATAGAAAATCTTGAAACAGGTTCCTCTACCACCAAGATAATATAGATCAGAAACTCTTATCTCAGAGGAAGAGATGAAATCCCAGCCCTCCCTTAAAGGCATAAACATAGGGCTGGTGGCTTTCAGCAAACTCCTATGTAAACAACCTTTGGGTTCATGCACAAAGCAGATGGATTTTGCCAGATGCTGGTGAATTCTCTTAAGTTTGTCAATGATACCCATTTGCAGTTCTGTTCTTGATATGATGTCTCACCAGTTAGGACCTTCTGTGACCTTGGGATCTGGCAAATATTTTCTTTACAATTCTTATCAGAAGGACAGTTAGAAACATGACTCATCCTTTCAGAATACAGACCGTGCAGCATTGAGCTCTGTTCCCAGGCTTGTGCTANTTTTCCTGTTTTCTGTCACAATACAGTCTGAGGTAGTCAGGCTTGTGTGACTAGTCTATGAAGAGTGAAAATTTCACACAAAACAACAGCAATAACATCCTGTTATCAGGACTTGGGAAAAAGGAAGTGGCAAGGACTCCAAATGCTCAGATTCTAAGACAGGAAATCTTCTTCAGATTGAGAAGGGTCAGGTATTGGTTTAAGCTCTTGAAAGCACACTATGACATCAGCTTCAAGGTCAATGAGAAATGACTTTGATTTTTACATCCTGCCGCAAAGGAGGGACGAAAGGAGAGCCCTTTAGGTTTAGAGTTAATAGAGTCTGAACTCAGACACACTAGACCAATCTACTGGTCATATGACTCTATTCTTGAAAGTTCCCAAGGGTCTAAAACAGACTCAGAATGAAATCCAAGGACCCTGCAAACTGAGCCATATAACTTAGCAAGGCCTATATGTGTGGTTCCTCAACACGCTACATTGTCACAGGAATATCTGCCTGATATCTGCTTAAGCATTTTTCTTATACTTTCCTGAAAATTCTGTGGATTATCCAAATGTACAAATCCCTTTTAGGGTTCTCAGAATGAGTCTGCTTCTTCTTACAAAAGTGAAACACAGAACAACAGTTATGATTTTCCTTTTGTGCCTCTTAGAACATTAAGAAATACATGAAAATGTATNCTGTGCCCTGANAGGTTTGATTTAAAGAAAGGGGGATACAGTATTCATTGAGTAGGTTGTACTTATGTTTCCAGGAATATGTACATATATACACACACATAAATTTCACAATTAATGGCCATGAATTTGAAAGAGGATAAGGACAGGTGTTCAGGAAGGAAGGAAGAAAATAATGTAATTAAATTATAGTCTCAAAAAAATTTTTAAAACTAAATNAAAAAGGGGGATAAGGCNGTAAGGACTAATAAAACTAAAAGTGTCTCATTCTTAAGAAATGTATTTTCTACTTTTTTATTTTTCATATAATTTCTTCCAGAGAAGTTCCTCATTTGCTGGTGGTAGCATGAGTTCGCAAGGTGTACATCAGTAGGACAACTGTAGTTTGTTTTTTGTTTGTTTGTTTTTGTTTTTGTTTTTGTTTTTGTTTTTGTTTTTGTTTTTGTTTTTTTGCTCTTCCCAGGCATCTCTTTTTCTTACTTACCTTTCCCAACATACAACATATAGGACCTGAACTTGTTGGCTTTATTAACCTCACTGGACTCTACTAAATATGTTCCAGAGAAAGGTTCTTCACCTAATGTCTGAAATAATGGTGNTACAAGTTTCTACATGGCTATTGAGCTTTTTAATAGACTAAATGTACAAAATGATGAAAGACCTTAAAATTTTTGTAGTAATGATAACTGGGTCAAGGATACATCAAGGAGTTCATCAGAAGAGCATGCTAATTAGCATAATTCCAATTGAGATGCTGTAACTGATTAATATCCTCACACAAAGGGAATGTGAAGTTTAAAAATCAATGGCCCCATTGACAGCATTGTCTCTTCTGAATCAATTGGGTTGAACATGTATCAGAAATCTTACATCGCTAATTATCAGGNGAAGAATCCTGGGCGCCAGCTGACCACAGTAATATGCACACAGAGAGAAGCAGCCAGAAACTCCCCAGGAAGCTTTCTGTGAATTTATTTATATTGGCACATAAATCTTCCTGTTCAAATTGAAATAGTGTGCTGTTTAATATTAGCTTTAAATAGAAAACGCAATTAGTCCACTAAAAGAACTAATTGGTAGAAAATCTTCAGCTTTAAACACAAACCCATTTAAAAATAACAATCCTGAATGCCATTTCAGAGTCTAAGGAATCATTTTTAAAGTAACGAGCTGTGCATAGTTTCATAATTGTTCACTAATTATGAAACAGAAAGGTGGTGATATTTTTAACAATTCAAGAAAATAGTAAAAGTAATTGTTTCTCTTTACTTGTTATAAATGGAAGTTTATTATGGGAAGCATTAATAGGACTGTGCCTACTTTGATCTGTATATCTTATAAACAGCCACTTTCNTCTAGGAACACATGCTAACTCGTAGATATTCCATATGTAATCTAATCTTGACTATTATAATATGAGAGCTAAAGATTGATAAATATTCTTTTTCCTTTCTTTAATCCCATTGCATGTTCATTTTTCTATTATTTGATAANAGAATACCAGTGTTCAGTTCTTAGAAGTAAAAGACACAATGACCCCAAATACTCTTTTATTATGTTTTATGGCTTTTGAGGCAATGGCCGCACTTTCACATACCAGCTGCCCGCCCTGTTCCAAGTCACACCTTCACACTTACATTTACTGGATTGCCAAGGCTTCAGAACTCACAGGGTTAAAATTATCCCCCTGTGTGAAAAGCCGCTCTTAAAAGGCTCTCCTCTTCTTAATCAGACTTCAGACCTTATGACCAAGAGTTCCACGGCCAGCTAGGCTAATCCAGAACTAATTCTGGTGCCAATTATCGATGTGACCTTAGATAGTTTCCTATTCTTTTTAAGTATTGGGTGATATAACAGTACAATCTACCTAATATAATTATTGTTATGATTAAAGAACTGATCATGTAAAATAATAATGTAAAATAATAGGGTACTTAATGCATGCACTACTATTCCATTAATTGTGAATAAACTAATCACACATGATGAAAACCAGAAAAAATAAGAAATTTACTGAACTTCTGTTTTACAAATGAATACAAAGTATGGTGATATGCATGTGAAACTGATGATGAGAGGCAGTTCTGTTGGGCCATTGTGACAAATCTGATTGGCTGATCAACATTCAAAATCTNCAGGGGAAGAAGGCAGAAGTCAAAGATCTTAGGAACAGAAAACAAGATAGATGATTCATTATAGCCATGCCCAAAGATAGTGTCTGATTGTGAGTAAAATAAAATTGAGTTAACCAACAAGTAGAGCTTATTAAAAGAATTCTCTCTAAATGAGTAGCCTAATTATAAAAAAAAAAAGATGACTTGGTGGTTTTAAAAAAAAGCAAGGACACTGGGACAAGGGAGATGACATTTAAGTGCATTGCCTGGTCTTCCAAAGGACCTGGATTTAATTCCTATTACCAATATGGCAGCTCACAACTGTATGCAACTGTAGTCCTAGGAAATCCAATGCATACCTTCTTCTGGCCTCCACAGACAAGAGGCACACATATGGTGCACACACACACACACACACACACACACACACACACACACACCCCGTACCTATACATACACACACACACATACACATATATATATATATTTTTTTTTAAATGAGAACACAAAGTTAGGTGAGCAGGTAGATCTTAAAAGATCTGATAGATCTGGGAAGAGTTGGAGGAGGAGGATTAAATATCATCAAAATATGAATATCATATCAAAACATGGTATGAAATTCTCGAGTAATTAAATAAATATATAAAACCAGGTAAGTGATATGTAGTCTTAAGAAACAAGAATGACTGAGGATTCAAAATATACTTAGAAAGTAATTAATACTTTGGAATCCATTTAGAATAAGGAAATTGATGCTATCTTGATATTATTTTAGGGCTAGAACAATTAGATACTCATGCACACAAAAAAATTAAAACAAAGATTCACCTTTCACACAAAAAAAATTTTAAAAAGCTGTATAACCAAAAACAATCTCCTTGGTAGAAGAAATATAAAAAAAATATATCCCGGATGTTTTGTATTTAAATACATCAAAAACAGGAACAATTGAGGGTAAAGTGATTGAAGTTAGATTCCATTAAAATTGAAAGCCTTTGGCTAAAGAGATGACTCAGTGGTCAAGAGCACCTGTTGCTCTTGTAGAGAACCTGAATTCAGTTCCCAGCATCCATATTAGGCAGCTCACAATGTAGTTTGTAACTCCACTTCTAGGAATTCTGACACATGTTCTGACCTCTGAGGANCACAGGCACTCATATGGTAACATGCTACAAGAAGGTACTCANAATACACACACATTAAAAATTAATTAATTTAAATAAATTAAAAGTCATTAGGCTGGAGAAAATATCATCAATAGACAAGTCAAGGGAAACTCTTTCAGAAACATTCCTGTATCCAAAATAGTCAAAAAAAAGTTCCTAAAAAAGAAAAAGACAGACAAATTGAAATGTGTGAAGGACACATCCACATCACTGAAGATGCCATAAGCAACATATTTCATTAAAAAAGAAAAAGAAGTCAAGGTCAAAGGTCATTCAGGAAATACAAAAGAAAACAATAAGACATACAGATCTCTTAGTATGACCAAAATTGAAAATACTGCCAACACCAAATTTTACAAGGAAATGGAGTGACTGTACCTCTCATTCGCTGATGGTGGGAATTAAAAGTGGGACAGCAATGCAGTACACACTTTCTTACAAAGCCACATGCATATGGTTGCCTATGATGCAGCAATCCCATTGTGATGTACTTTTCAAAACAAATTGAGAACTTTCATCTCCACAAACATTCGCACCCATACAAAAGTGTCTTTGTAAAAAGAACTTCTAATCAGTCTTATTAATAAACACNCNGAACAAGAAATAAGGGTGAAAATCTGACAGAGATCAGAGGAATTAGGAGCAAGCCACCACTCACCAACGCTGCCTCTACTTCCCAGGATTGAACCGGAGGAAAGAGAGAGCCTTCCNGTCTAACCTGGCTTTTATACCTGTCTATCTGTTAACTAATTTCCCATCCTCCCAAGCTACATCACTTCCTGTCTTGTCTGCATGGATCTTTAGAACTCTAAGGTTGATACTGGGATTAAAGGCGTGTGCCACCACCTCCTACTGCTAGTTCCCCATGTGACCTTGGAGTCACAGAGAACCAAATGGATTAAGGGCGTGTGCTAACTTGCATGGCTATTGTTTTCTATTAGTGGCTGGCAGCCCCGTTTTTCCTCTGACCCTCAGATAAATTTTATTAGGGAAGACAAATAAAATATCACCACATGTCTTTATTCATAATTAACCCAAACTGGAAGAAAGCAAGGTATCAACCAATAGGTGAATGGGTAAACAAATTTTGGTATATGAAAACAAAATAATATTCAATACTAAAAAGAAATGAGCTATGAAGACAAGGGAACACATGGTAGAAATGAATGCAAATTATCAAGCAAATGAAAGTAAACTAAAGATTCTACATATTGCATGACTCAAACTATAATGACATTCTAGAAAAGGAAACACTATGGAGTTAGCATAAAGATAAATGGTTGACTGGGCTTAGTGTAGGGAGAGATTGAATAGACAGCAGAGGAGTTTATAAACCAGTGAATGACAGATGTATGTCATTATACAGTTATCCAAAGCCTAGGCCCAACAGTGCACCTAAAACAAATGCTGGACTTCAGTTAATATTGAGATTCTAATATTTTCTATTATCAATATAGTACATAATACAAAATGTTAGGAACTGGAAATGTGTGAAGCATAGAGAACACAGGAATTATACTTCCTGTATAATTTTCTCTAAACCTAAAGTTGCTAAAAGCTATTTAAGTCTATTTTTTTCAAATAATATGCATCTAAAGAAGTTAAATCAGTCTATAATTATATTCATATATTCAGTACATTTTACACATAATTATCATAACCTCAAATACTATAAGAGAAACAGCAATTTGTTAAATTACTTGGTGATTTGGTTTCCATTCCTCTATATTTATTATTCTTTATGCAGAAAATTTGAACAACATGCTATAATAATTGTATCTATAACATAAATGAATATGGTCCAATTTATTTGAAATTTCCCATTACATTTGAAAATATTTTTAAATTTTTATTTTAAATATGAATGTTTTGCCTACATATATGTCTGTGTACCACAATTGTTCCTGACTCCCACAAAGGGTAGAAGAGGTCTTCAGATCTCGTAGAACTACAAGTTTCCATGTGGGTCCTGGAAACCAAACCTGGGTGGGCCCTTTGCAAGAAGAGCAGATGCTCTTATTCTCTGAGTTATCCAAGCTATTTTTAGTAGCTCATATTTTTAGTATGTATGATTTGTGAAAATGATTTTTCACAAATAAAAAATATTTAAGATAATATTTATTCAGATTGAAATAGCAAATAATTATACCAATAATTAAAATAAGCTTTGCAAAATATTAAACAGATTTACTTTTGTGTACATTTTTAGATTTCTTTTTTACATGGTATAGTTGTATCATTTTTACATTAGGAGCATAGCACATAAATGATTGATTCATATATAAATAGGAACAGAAATAGTATGAAGTTTTCCATTAAAAAGTCCTTGAAGATGTGCTTAGGAAACAAACTATATGTTTACTTTCTGAAAAAGAGACTTAATCTTGTTTGTATAGCTGAAGATGCATATATATTATATATAGGATTCACAGAGAATTTTACTACAATGCAAGTTCATATTCAGTGGATTTGGAGTGTAGTCTCAGGTTCTGTGTTTCTTATAAGGGCCTAGATGATTCTGATGTTATAATTTCATATATCACACAGAGAGAAGGAAGGTTTTTCTCTACCTACATTCTAGAAGAAAAGGGACAATTATGTGAAACACACCAATATCTGTCTTTAAACATTTTATTCATCTCTTTGAACATTTGTTTTATGACTACAACTAAACGTAAGTTTTAAAAGAACCATTCAATATTTTCCCATCTATGCAACTAACCATCTATCCAACCATTTTCTCCTATTTTTCTATTTATCTATCCTTCATCCTTTCTGCCTTTCACTCACTATCCACTTTTCCACCATCCTTCCATTTCTCAATCCATCCNCCTTTCCGTCCATAGAGCCACTCATCTCTCTAGCATCTAATCATCTTTTCTTCCTTCAATCTTCCTACACATTCATCCACCTTTCACCTTCTGTCCATTTAGATGGTCATTAATATCTATTTAATATCTAATTAATATCTAATTAATATCTATTCCTTTCATCTTCCCATGTATATTATACCTATCTCTCCTTCTGTTCACCCACATAAGAAATATCTTTTGAGCATTTTCCATGTAGGAAAGATGGTTCTGGGCCCAGGAGTGAACCATAACACCAATAATAAAAAAATAATAATGGCAAAGGGCATCATCATTTGGACAAAGAGGTGGACTACAGAATAGGAATTTGTTTTTATCAGCTATGTATCTGATAGAGAGCTATTATATAAATTAAATGAAGAACTCAAAAGACTGGACATCAAGAAAATAGCATATTCTCAAAAGAGGAAACACACAGGGCTGAGAAGCATTTAAAGAAATGTTCAACATTCTGAGCCATAAGGGATATGTGAATTAAAACTACTTTGAGATTTTATCTTATATTAGTCCAAATTTGTCGAGATCAATAAAAACAAATGGCAGCTCATACTGGGGAAGATGTGGAGTAAGGGATATTTTTATCTGTTATTGGTGGGAGTGCAAACTTGTACAGCCACTATGGATATCAGTGTCGTGGTTACACATGAAGCTGGAAATATATCTGCCTCAAAATCCAGCTATACCACTCTTGGGCATATAACCAAGGGACTCTATATCCTACTACAGAGACACTTGCTTAATCATGTATCTATTCATAATAGGTAGAAATTGAAAACAGTCTAGATGTCCATCAATAAATGAATAGATGGAGAAAATGTGGCACAGTGGACACAATAGACTAGTACTAAGATGTCAAAAAAATTAAATCATAAGATTCACAGATAAGTGGATGGAAGTAGAAAAAAAAGCATCCTTAATGAGGTGAACCAGACCCAAAAAAAGACAATTACAGTATATATTCACTTATATGTGGATGTTAACTGTTAAGACTTTGATAAGCAGGCTACAATCTATATAACCACTGTGGTTAGGCATAAAGAAAGGGATTGGGGTGTGGTGATATTTTATTTGTCTTCCCTAATAAAATTTATCTGAGGGTCAGAGGAAAAACGGGGCTGCCACTAATAGAAAAACAATAGCCATGCAAGTTAGCACACGCCCTTAATCCATTTGGTTCTCTGTGACTCCAAGGTCACATGGGGAACTAGCAGTAGGAGGTGGTGGCACACGCCTTTAATCCCAGTATCAACCTTAGAGTTCTGAAGATCCATGCAGACAAGACAGGAAGTGATGCAGCTTGGGAGGTTGGGAAATTAGCTAACAGATAGACAGGTATAAAAGCCAGGTTAGACCGGAACTCTCTCTCTTGGCTCCGCTTCGCTCCTGGGAAGTAGAGGCAGCTTTGGTGAGTGGTGGCNTGCTCCTAATTCCTCTGATCTCTGTCAGATTTTCACCCTTATTTCTTGTTCNGNGTGTTTATTAATAAGACTGGTTAGAAGTTCTTCTTACATTGGGGGGAAGGATTGGATCAGCCTTGGAAGGGAGTAGATAGTTATGGATGAGTAGGGTGTGGGGACTGGAATGCAGAGAGGGAAGGAAGAGGGGTTGAGGGAAGAAATACAGAGAAGGACAGCTAAAACTAAGTGCCATTTGTGAGGTTGTATAAAAACATGATATAATAAGAGATACCCAATACACACACACACACACACACACACACACACACACACACATATGAAGGTGAACTAAATGAAATGGTCAAATAACGAAGGAGATAGAGATCCAACAGGACATCTATTATAAACAAATGAAGCTCCCAGTTTCTAGAATGGGTTACAGCTAATCAAGTTGCTAAAGAGGCCACATGGGAACTCCCAAACAACCTAGGCTGTTGACAAACCTATTGATTGCTCTCCATAAGCTGATGATAAGACCCTATTGCTAAAGANAACACCTTCATAGCTCATTGAACATTGAAAAGTCAAGTTACTGCCTATATAGCACCTTCACTCCTACTGACTAGTGTCATGGTAATAGAAGGTACTTTGCAGGCTACCATTGTTGAAAGGTAAACACCAACCTAGCTATAAATCCTTCAATTTACAATGGTGAACCGAATGCAAGATGCACTAGTGTAATAGTGGCACAGAGTCTGTGGGAGTAACCAATCAATATCTGATTGGATTTAAGGCTCATTCCATAAGATGGAACCCATCCCTGGCATTGTGCAGGTGGCCAAGAACCTGAGATTAGGTAGACCAGGGACTTACTTAAATGTGATATCTCCATCAATTACAACCCATCACAGCTCAGGGAACCCTGTGTAAGAGGATCCAGAAAGACTGCAAGAGCCAGAGAAGATGGAGAACACCAAGGAAATAAGGATTTCTTAACACAGCAGGACCGATGCCCATATGAACTTAGATCAGGGCAACAGGCACATGACCTGCACAAGTCTAGGCCTGATGGGGTCCCAGCTCTGAGAGTGGAAGTGGACACAANCCCATATCCCTAACCTAAAAGCTTTCTCCAATTCTCACAAATGAAAACACTGGATACACAAACTGCACTTAAGGCCAGGTCTCATACCTAGCAGTAGGTGGCCTACACAAAATGAACCCAGTGGTATTTTTGGAGCTATTTTTGTCTCATAATTCTTTGTCTGTATATTTTATGTTCTTTTATTTCTTACCCTACAGCTTTTTTGCTTATATGTGGTGTCTGATTTCACGTTTTTAGGGGATTTCTGCATGTATCAGTGTGTGTGTGTGTGTGTGTGTGTGTGTGTGTGTGTGTGTGTGTGTGTATTTCTTTTGTTTTTTCTTTGGCTCTTCATTTTTCTGCTCATTTGTTTGCTTTTTCCTATTTGCTTTTTGTTCGTTTGTTTTATTATTATTTTTAGATGTCTGTCTGTTTTCTAATGAGAAAGAGCAAGAATGGATGTGGATTTGGATGGATGGGACGGTAGGGAGGTTCTGAGAGGAGGTGGGTGAGAGGGAGCTATAATCAGAATATATTGTTAAAAAAAACTATTTAAGTAAGATTAAAAATTCAATTAATAAANGAAAAAAGCAATTATCATTTTATAGTTTCCATAGAGACAATGATAGAAAGATGAAATAGATATTGATCCACAAAAGAATCAATAATCTGGCCTCTATCTTCAGGTGTGAATTTTAATCTGCCTAAACTAGGGAAGCTGACTTAAAGGGGGATTGGGGATTTGTATTCCTTTTCTCATAGTCCCTTGTTTAAAAGGCAAGGGATAATGAGTGAAAAGATTTTTGAAAGAATGTAACTCTATACTCCACACATTGAAAGTACTTGGTTTTTAGGAATGTTGGATAAAATTGCAACTGAAATGAGATGTAAAAGGAATTTAAGTATTTCAGTTGAATGATTAAAGAAATTATGTATCACACTGAAGAGTTTGGCAATCATCATGGTCTTTAGGCCAGTGGTTGTGAATTTTAGAGTGCAAAGTTTTGTTGACACTTTGTCATAATCCCAGAATATCATAAAACCATTTCCAATTTAACTACATTTGGAAGTCAGTGGACAATTGGACGAAAAAGGCCAACAACATTTTTAAGGCAGTGAGATATATAAGCAATCATACACCAATATCTAATAATACTGATGTGATTATGAATTCTAAGAGTAACTCCAATGTTTATTTAGCAGAAAGGATTGTTTTAATTTACATTACCTGTTTCACCAAGACTGGGTGAACAAAATGGTGTTTTCAGTTGATTAGGTCAAATTATAGCTTTAAATTTTAAAAAGATTTATATTTGAGTTAATATTTTTAAAATATGTATCTTATTAAATGTGGTGTGTGTGTGTGTGTGTGTAATATTATTTTTTAAAAATAAACATTGTGATGGTTTGAAAGAAAATGGTCCCCAAAGGGAGTGACACTATTAGGAAGCCCTGTTGGATTAGACGTGGCATTGTTGGAGGAAGTATGTCACTGTGGAGGCAGGCTTGGAGGTCTCATATATGCTCAAGCCATGCCCAGTGAGACAGACCACTTCCTGCTCCCTGTGAGTCCAGATGTAAGAACTCTCAGCTCCTTCTCTAGCACCATGTCTGCCTGCACGCTGCCTTGCTTCNCACCATGATGATGATGGACTGAACCTCTGAGCTGTAAGTGAGCCACCACAATGAAACGTTTTCCTTTATAAGAGTTGCCATAGTCACGGTGTCTCTTCACAGCAATAGAAACCTTAACTAAGACACACATTTATTGGCCTTCTATTACATGCTAGCCACAGTGCTAGGTTATC
>LZPO01117627.1:15886-37683 GCA_001675575.1 Neotoma lepida
GTGCTTCCTGCCGTTGTATGTGACCTCTTATAAGGAGTTGGAGAAGGGTCACATGCCCCTTCTCCTTGCTCCTGCCTGTGAGGTGGATTCACTGCCGGACAGATCAGAGGATGACTTCTGCTGTCTACTCTGTTCTGCATTTGTGAGTNTATTTCCTCAATTTATATCTTAATAAATTCTGTTGTCCATTTAAAAAAATAAAAAAATTAAAAAAAAAACTGATTCAGGATTAGGAATTACTGTCTTCTCTACTGGCAGTTGTATGAGATGTCAATCTGTTAATGAATCCCTGACCACACTGAAACATAGAGCCAAGCTACAATACCATGTTGTATTTGTGCTATACTGTACTGCATATTACTTATTTTATTTTATGTTTTAGATATATTACCACTAAACTTTGCACAAAGATCATTTTAATTATATAGTCNGTTATCATAGAGTCCAGCAAAGATGCCTAAAGTTATTTTGTCCAGTGATTTTAAAACATAGCACCACAAAATTATTAAAGTGATCATAGCAACTTTGGAGTTTCATCATATCACTGAGGCTAGCTAGGAATTTGTTACTTACTTCAACAAAGTTGTGTTGGACTCAGACTCTCAATCCTTTGCCTCAGCTTCTTAAGTGATTTTATCACATACATGTGTCAACATGCTCTGAACATAGCCACATTTTGAAGAGCCATTTAATCGTTCTCATCCTTGCAGAAGAAAGATCTCCATTATCAGTGAATCTGTTGCCCTTTCACAAAGCCTTTAGTGGCTATCACTTTATACTTGCTGCAAAGAAATATGTGTGCAAGTGTTTGTCGCTGGGCCTAAAAGCACCACGTTAGCTTTTGTCTTTATTGGTATTTCAGTCACAAATTTCATTTATGAAAATCACTATTATTGCATTTGCTAGGACCTACTAACATTAATGTCTGTGGTANTTTTAGGAAGATAATTTTGACTCCAGTAGGGTAGCCGATCTGGACAGACAGAATCAGTAGCAGAAGAAAAAGGGAAACAAGAAGGGAAAAGAACCACTCCCATGCAGGCTTCTTAATTTCCATTGTGTGAACACCTTGTGCTGTGATCAATTTTAGCATAGCCATTGTGCTGGCTCAGAACTGTATTCTTATGTATTCAGCGCTGCACTCTGGCACCACATTGTCAGCTGCTTCCACAATTCTATTGAACAACAGCACATAATCAGATGGTAGGTAGTGAAATATCAAGTAAGAAAAGATGTAGGCTGCATACAAGAGACAGAACCAATGTCATGGCAATCGAATGGAGAAAACATCCAGATTTGATAAATATTCTCAAATTAGAAAATAATCAAATGTTAAAGAGAGAACGAAGGGACAAGACAGCACCACAACTCTTAACATGGAAGGTGGACTCAGTGATATATGCTGGTTTTCTAGTTTAGAGGCAATGGTGGGAAGATTAGACAGTGCAGAACCAAGCTATATTTTAACATTGTACATCCACAAAGCACAAGTATGTTGGGTGAGGTTTAGAAGAGATAAAATTGTGTTAACAGGTAAATGACACATAGATATTCTATTTCCACAAAGACTTCAGTGATCTTAGACTTTATCATAAGTAACTCGAAGAAAATATACTCAGTGTAGTAAGTTCTCCCCTCTTCAGGTACTTTAACCGGATCCAATTTATTCTGCCTTTAAATTAATAGTATTGCTTTCTGCTTGCCTCCCAAAGTAGATCTTGATTCTTGAATCTTCCATTTCTCTGATCTCAAAAAACCTTACTTACTTTGATTATTTAGGGAAGAGTATCATGATTTCATCTCAACTCTTCAATTTTGGTTATCACCCATTTCTGCTATAATCAGAGGTGAACCCTGCACTCCTTCCCTGAAAATCTCCTTTTTTCATTTCATTCACAATTAGTGCATTTTTAAAATCATGGTATGTTTGTTAGAAAAGTTGTGTAGTTCATAAAATAATAATACTGACAGGGGCCAGGATAGATTACCCAGTGGTTAAGAACCCATAGTGCTCAGGCAGAAAACTTGCGTTTTAATCCCAGTACTCACATAAAGTGGCTCAAAATCTCCTGTAAGTGAAGCTCCAGAGAAATTTGATGCCTCTAGCCTCTGAGAACACCTCCAGACAGGTGTTCATACCCGCTTACATACACACAAACTCATGCATACAATTAAAGAATAAAATTTACTTTAAAAATTTCGAACTGTATATAAATCATTCATCAAATTGTACATACTTTCATTAAGGTGTATAAACTTTGGATCTGGCTAATTTGGGTGTGCNATGTTTCTATTTATTTGAAAGCTTTTTTTATAATAAGGTTTATAAACATACCAGGATGACAAAGCAACTTGAAATCCAGATGTATGAGAAGGCTTAAGGAGAGAAAATGGAGATGTAGGGCCACAGGAACCTGAAAAAGAATACCATGTGGCATTTTCCGGTAGGCATCAGAAACAGTCATATAGAAGAGATAATAATCTACACTTGCCCGAGGAGCAGACATGTAAATAGTTGCAGAGGTGATAGCAAAAAGAAAAAAACATGGATTTAGGTTTTGTGCCAAGCATGCACTTAGAGTTTCTCAAATTCGGATCAGAGTGCTGTGACACTGGAGGAATTTAAGGTGTAGGTATTCACCCAGGCAAGATATTTGAAAGAAATTCTACAGTGAGGCTGGAAGATCTTTAAAAGTCCATGAAATAGAGAGTCCTATGATTCTCAGGAATCAATTTCCTTTAGCAAGTTGTCATGATTTCCTGATGAATATGTTTATGTTTTTCTTTCCCAAGCACTTTAAGAAGAGAGAGTTTTTGAGCCAAGCACAGCAAATAAGAAATATTTATTGACTCATTGGCTATGGAGTTCTGTTGAGTACCCATCCGTGATAACAGAGAATGTGTGCTTTCCAGTTTGGTATGCACAGAACTCATTAGTTTTAAATTTAGATGCAAGCTTTTGTGCTGGAGGGAATCCAAGTTTGACTAATACATCTGACAAAGTCCCTCTTAGGAAGAAAACTATGATGAAGAATTCTATTTTTCTACTTTGGACTGAGCTTGGTGGAGAGGAATAAAACACATGCTTTTTTCTATCACCTAACTCTATTTTGTTTAAAATTATTCATAGGTTTGTCTTCTAAGGCTACTAACTCCATAGTAGGTACACAGGTGATGATTTCAGGTCCACAGAAAAAATGGCTCTGACAGGGCAGAGAGGAATCAGTTCACAAATTCTCAGAGCATCTTGATTCAAATTAACTGCTCTACATTTTTCCAGGTAAGCTCCTGGCAACAAATGAGACAGTGCCTGGTGGCACAGTGTCATTTTGTTTGAACACAGCCTTATTGAATACCTGCTAGGTTTAAGAATGAGTAAACAGAGATAAATAGAACACTTTTTTGAATGTCTAGTCTGAAGGAACTTGGTCTTGGCAGCCAGACAAATTGAAAAGTACAAAGCAGTATCTTTATTCCAAAGCTTGCTATTTAGTATAAAAACTTCCCTTGCTCTCTTAATAACATTTTCAGACAGTTAAAAGTTCCCTAAACATCACTTAAAATCAGTCTATTGCTTTAGATAATACAGTTCAGTGTAAAGTCATATATTCGATTTATTCCCTCTCCAATTAGAATAAATGAGAAAAAAAGATGGTTTGTCTTATGAACTACAATTAATAGTATATCTTAAATATAAATATCTAATGGTTCAACATACTTGAAATATTAATTTTGTTTTCTTCCTAACAAAATCAAGACTGTGATACTGACAGATAATTGCAAGCCTTAACAATGTCCTTGTTTCAATCTAACTCTCTTTTCATTCTAGGCGCCTCAGAGGACAAGTTAGGGGAAATGATGTGGCCTTTAAGATGTGGTTAAAAATAAATGATGACTAATGTCATACCAGGATAGCACCATCAGATTCACTTCCCTTTTGGGTCCTCTTTCTATCCTATAATGACTTTACTGTATAATGGGTAGCTTCATATTAAAACTCTAAATTAATTTCTAGGCAGTCTGGGCTATATACTATGTCTCAAAAGCAAAGCTGAAAATGACAGGGAAAGAAAGAGTTATCCATGTATATTACCCATCTGGAATCTCAATAAGACTTCAGGGACTAGGCAACCTGATGACTCAAGGATAACATTGATAAATTTTCCTTATATTTTATGTGTTTTTTCATTTCTACATTAGATGAACATAATATACAAATAATTACTGTTTGGATGCTTCCTTTCCTGAGCAGCCACAATGATGGTGAGCAAGTCTGACTTGGTGACAATCAAAACATAGTTGTTTGAGACGGTTGGTGTAGCATCTATTATTTATTTCATGTTTATATGTAACCAAATTAAAGGATGTCCTAAATCTGTCCATAAAGAAAGAGTATCAAAAGCAAATTTCAGTGTGATCAATCAGATAACTGGCATGTGAGTTTAAAGAACTGCGGGGCTTTGAGACTTCACCCTGCTCATCAGCTAAGATGGGATGAATACCAGAAGGAGGCATGAGGCTCTTATTATTCACAACATAGTTGTAGCTAGAAGAATAGCTTTGTCAATGACCACATAAAGCTTAATTCCCCTAAGCTGCCTGAGGGTTCCAAGCTGTGACTTGCATTTTAAGAGAAGAACACACAACTTAGGGAACCAATATATATCTTTTATACATTGTTCATTGTATTTGGTTGATTTTATATTGGAATATATTTATGGTACATAGTAATAGGTTTTGTAAAGGTATTTTCATACATGTATATCATGAGCTTTGATTTAGTCTTGGGCGAGACACACCTCCTTTCTTACATATCCATTAGTCATCTTCATCCCCACAGTTTTTTTTTACTTTTATTAAAAATAGATTTTTTTATATAACATATTTTATTGTTTTGATATTATAGTATAACTTTCCTCTTCCTTTTCCTCCCCCTAAGACTTTCCATATATCCCTCCTTGTTCTTTAAAATTGTGGCTTTTTTTGTTAATTATGTATACGTACAAATATACATATATAGTTTAAATGGGAATTTTCATATCTGGGCTGATGATGCTCCATCCAACAACCAAAGACCCTTTAACAAAAACCCAACACTGAGTATGAGAAGTCCTATTTTGAGGTGTCAAGGTTGCCTAAGAAACTCCTAAAAGAGGCTACTGCTATTGTCCTAAAGATGATTTAAAAGCCTCCTCTCTGAAGAGTAGCTTTCATGGTACTGTAAGGTGCTATGCAAACTTCCAAAGGAGGAAAACAGCTAGTAGATCTATGCACATATTACATCTATGAACCACAACAATAACCAGTATGATATGATAATGGTAAGGGTACAGTAGTGGCATATATACCTTTATGGTAAGAAACAGCTTTATAGGTAGACTTAAGACCCACTCAACAAGAGGGAAATCATGCCTGATTCTGGAAACCTAGACAAGTATCAAAGCCAGTGAAGTCATGGATCTTGGAGGAGAATGTACAACTGAAACTTTATTAAACCAGTATAATGTGCAACCACATTCTAAATATTTGTCCTTATACCCACAGATAAGTGTAGATTTCATTGGAAATTTGAAAATATTGCATTAAATATATACATTGGTTTTGGTAATATGGCCATCTTCTTAATATTGATTCTTCTGATTCACCAGAATGGGGAAGTCTTTATATATATATTTGCATCTTCAATTACTTTCCTTGACATTTTCTAAAACAATCAGTGTAGNGATATTTTCGTTAGATTTATGCCAATGTATTTGGGTTTTTGTTGTTGTTGTTGTTGTTGTTGTTTTAGTTTTTCAAGACAGGGTTTCTCTGTGTAGCTTTGGTGCCTTTCCTGGAATTCACTCAGTAGCCCAGGCTGACCTCAAACTCACAGAGATCTGCCTACCTCTGCTTTCCAAGTGCTGGGATTAAAGGCATGCACCACCACCGCCCAGCCGCCAATGTATTTTTTAAGGCTGTAGTGAACTAAAATGTTTGCTTATCATTCTCAGCATGTTCACTATTGGTACTTAGGAAGTCCAGTGAATTTTGTATGATTTAAGCATATCTTTTGCACTAGAATGAAAGACTATTCTTTCAAAGTAGTTTACTATGTAATCCTCTTTGAGATGATAATTTGGAAAAAGGAAGTCAATGGCAATACTCCCAGAACCTGCCAGGCAGAAAACTGTCACCAGCTGTCATCATGAAGTATCCAAGTATTCAATTTTGAAGATTGTACTAAAGTTGTGCAGGTGAGTGCCACTGTTNTTAGAAAGCATACTAAAACAACTAACTCTGATAGGCTCAATTTGATAACTTCATTTCAAATTTGTTGGAATAGAAGACAGATATGTTTTCCTTATTCATCCAATTTTCCTTTAAGTTTAGCATCACTTCCATACACTTGGGCATCTAGGGCTCAAGGAGGAGCAACAATGTAATTAATTTGATAATTTATTTAGTTTTTGTTAGTTTATTTAAGTGGCTTCTTTAATTTTCATTTTTGCTGAGTTTTGGTCCTGATAATAGTACACAGGGCTTTGTGCCCGCTCAGCATCGTGCTCTATCCCTGAGCTTCACTTGGTCAGCCACTCAGAAACCTTTAATGTCATTTAAAAAATTTGTACATATTTTGGAATTTTTAGCTATGCACTTAAATTTATCACTATATTATTTTATTCATTTATTAATTTTAAGTTCACTGCTTTTTTGCACTTATATCTCTTATTCTGTTCTGTTCACTTAGTAATATAGTTTCTCTTTTCCCAAAGAGTCCTGATGAAGTGTGTTTGGAAATAGTCAGTAATCTTTCCTCTTACCTTTTTCTTCATATTTTGACAAATGGTTTACTTACATTCATTATTAAATATTTTTTAATCTCTCTTGTAATTTTCTGTCAGTTCAAGTGTAATCCTTTAACATTATAGTTTTCAGTCAGTTGCAGATTTTAGATAATCTTTTATTTAAACAGTCATTAGTTTGTCAAATGTCTTAAAATTTTTCTTTGCTCTGCCTGAGCAGCAAATAGGTTCTTATCCTTAAAAACATAAGCAGAAGTTTAATCTTCTGAGTAGTTGTTGCTGTTTTCCACACTCTGATCTATCAATTTATCAATCAACATGATTCCTATAACCAATAATACTTATCTAAGCAAATGTTGGTTGAGTAAGCACTAGTTTAAAATGACTTAGGAAAGTTCCTTGGACACAAAGTTCCCTTAGTGATTGTAACAGTTAAATTTTCATTTTTTTTCTCTATGAGTAACTATTAATTCAAAACCTAATCTTCATCATTTCTTACCTCTGGTATGTAAATTTGCTGCTGAATGGTGTACCTGCTAAAAGTCTGCATCTTCAAAATGGATTTTTACCAACAAATTAGAGCTTTCCATTGAAAGAATGTGACCTTTCCACTTTCTTGCTCTTTGTTTTTCCATGTTCTTTGTTGCATTAAAAATGGAGTCTTTAAGGATCCTGAATCCTGGNTCTAGGCATACTGGTTATCTAAAATCCAGATAGTCAAGGCATATTGGTTATCTAAAATCCAGACAAACTGCATTTTGTTTCTATATACACTGGGCAATATTTTGTCTAAGGTTTTTCAAACTTGCTCTTTCTTCTTAGAATATTCCTCCTCTCAAGTGTTGGCTCTGTCAAAAATGCACTCTGGAAACTTCTGTGCCTAGGGTTTGTCCTTCATGATGCTTTGTGATGATACACAGGCCACTGAGTCTCTTTAATTGCCTCAGACAATGCAGTATATTAGTCATCTTCCACACTTATATTTCCATAGTTAGCTTGCCTTTTGTTTCTTTGCTTTTAGAATTTATTGACCAATTGACCAAATTGACCAATTTTCAATAAATGATTCATAGCCTCATTCTTATATAGTTATTGTTTGTTCAAGCAATGCGGGTCTTTAAATCCACAGAACCGTTATTAGGAGGTAGCATTGCCTTGTCTTTGAATATATTCATGATGGGTTTTTTTATTATTGTGTAAAACAGAAAACAATTTAATGCTGCCGGAAGCTCTGGAGGCATACACTTAATATCCAGGAAGTAATGAGACATCCAGTCAGAAACTATCCAGTCAGAAATTATCTCTGAGGGCTTAGCACAATAACACCTACATAGATTTGTGAAGTATAAGTACATAATGCATAAAATGACATTAAGCATTTTAATGTAATATGAAAGTATTGGCTGATAGTCACTACAAATAATTTAAAAANTTTTGTTACATTCATTTATTTATTGTGTGTGTGTTTATGAATAAATTTCATGTTCATTCTTTCTACCATGTGGACCCTNGGGATTTAACTCAGATTGTCAGGCTTCATAAAGGTGTCTTGTCTTGTTGGGCCATCTTACTGAGCCACAAAATGTGTTTTATATAGAGGAACAATCATTAAATTTATAGAAATTGGTCCATAATCAATTTATTTGCTTGTTTTCTGCTGCTGGGGATTGAACCTAGGGCTTGCATATATTGGGCAAGTACTCCAGCACTAACCTGTATCCCCATCCCCATAATGTTTTGTAAGGTTAATAGATACTTTCTTATTCAATGCTATTTATTTGCATTATCATGCTCTTCATTTGAGAATGCTTTTGGAAGTGAATGATNTTAAAGGCATGCACCACCACCGCCCAGCCGCCAATGTATTTTTTAAGGCTGTAGTGAACTAAAATGTTTGCTTATCATTCTCAGCATGTTCACTATTGGTACTTAGGAAGTCCAGTGAATTTTGTATGATTTAAGCATATCTTTTGCACTAGAATGAAAGACTATTCTTTCAAAGTAGTTTACTATGTAATCCTCTTTGAGATGATAATTTGGAAAAAGGAAGTCAATGGCAATACTCCCAGAACCTGCCAGGCAGAAAACTGTCACCAGCTGTCATCATGAAGTATCCAAGTATTCAATTTTGAAGATTGTACTAAAGTTGTGCAGGTGAGTGCCACTGTTNTTAGAAAGCATACTAAAACAACTAACTCTGATAGGCTCAATTTGATAACTTCATTTCAAATTTGTTGGAATAGAAGACAGATATGTTTTCCTTATTCATCCAATTTTCCTTTAAGTTTAGCATCACTTCCATACACTTGGGCATCTAGGGCTCAAGGAGGAGCAACAATGTAATTAATTTGATAATTTATTTAGTTTTTGTTAGTTTATTTAAGTGGCTTCTTTAATTTTCATTTTTGCTGAGTTTTGGTCCTGATAATAGTACACAGGGCTTTGTGCCCGCTCAGCATCGTGCTCTATCCCTGAGCTTCACTTGGTCAGCCACTCAGAAACCTTTAATGTCATTTAAAAAATTTGTACATATTTTGGAATTTTTAGCTATGCACTTAAATTTATCACTATATTATTTTATTCATTTATTAATTTTAAGTTCACTGCTTTTTTGCACTTATATCTCTTATTCTGTTCTGTTCACTTAGTAATATAGTTTCTCTTTTCCCAAAGAGTCCTGATGAAGTGTGTTTGGAAATAGTCAGTAATCTTTCCTCTTACCTTTTTCTTCATATTTTGACAAATGGTTTACTTACATTCATTATTAAATATTTTTTAATCTCTCTTGTAATTTTCTGTCAGTTCAAGTGTAATCCTTTAACATTATAGTTTTCAGTCAGTTGCAGATTTTAGATAATCTTTTATTTAAACAGTCATTAGTTTGTCAAATGTCTTAAAATTTTTCTTTGCTCTGCCTGAGCAGCAAATAGGTTCTTATCCTTAAAAACATAAGCAGAAGTTTAATCTTCTGAGTAGTTGTTGCTGTTTTCCACACTCTGATCTATCAATTTATCAATCAACATGATTCCTATAACCAATAATACTTATCTAAGCAAATGTTGGTTGAGTAAGCACTAGTTTAAAATGACTTAGGAAAGTTCCTTGGACACAAAGTTCCCTTAGTGATTGTAACAGTTAAATTTTCATTTTTTTTCTCTATGAGTAACTATTAATTCAAAACCTAATCTTCATCATTTCTTACCTCTGGTATGTAAATTTGCTGCTGAATGGTGTACCTGCTAAAAGTCTGCATCTTCAAAATGGATTTTTACCAACAAATTAGAGCTTTCCATTGAAAGAATGTGACCTTTCCACTTTCTTGCTCTTTGTTTTTCCATGTTCTTTGTTGCATTAAAAATGGAGTCTTTAAGGATCCTGAATCCTGGNTCTAGGCATACTGGTTATCTAAAATCCAGATAGTCAAGGCATATTGGTTATCTAAAATCCAGACAAACTGCATTTTGTTTCTATATACACTGGGCAATATTTTGTCTAAGGTTTTTCAAACTTGCTCTTTCTTCTTAGAATATTCCTCCTCTCAAGTGTTGGCTCTGTCAAAAATGCACTCTGGAAACTTCTGTGCCTAGGGTTTGTCCTTCATGATGCTTTGTGATGATACACAGGCCACTGAGTCTCTTTAATTGCCTCAGACAATGCAGTATATTAGTCATCTTCCACACTTATATTTCCATAGTTAGCTTGCCTTTTGTTTCTTTGCTTTTAGAATTTATTGACCAATTGACCAAATTGACCAATTTTCAATAAATGATTCATAGCCTCATTCTTATATAGTTATTGTTTGTTCAAGCAATGCGGGTCTTTAAATCCACAGAACCGTTATTAGGAGGTAGCATTGCCTTGTCTTTGAATATATTCATGATGGGTTTTTTTATTATTGTGTAAAACAGAAAACAATTTAATGCTGCCGGAAGCTCTGGAGGCATACACTTAATATCCAGGAAGTAATGAGACATCCAGTCAGAAACTATCCAGTCAGAAATTATCTCTGAGGGCTTAGCACAATAACACCTACATAGATTTGTGAAGTATAAGTACATAATGCATAAAATGACATTAAGCATTTTAATGTAATATGAAAGTATTGGCTGATAGTCACTACAAATAATTTAAAAANTTTTGTTACATTCATTTATTTATTGTGTGTGTGTTTATGAATAAATTTCATGTTCATTCTTTCTACCATGTGGACCCTNGGGATTTAACTCAGATTGTCAGGCTTCATAAAGGTGTCTTGTCTTGTTGGGCCATCTTACTGAGCCACAAAATGTGTTTTATATAGAGGAACAATCATTAAATTTATAGAAATTGGTCCATAATCAATTTATTTGCTTGTTTTCTGCTGCTGGGGATTGAACCTAGGGCTTGCATATATTGGGCAAGTACTCCAGCACTAACCTGTATCCCCATCCCCATAATGTTTTGTAAGGTTAATAGATACTTTCTTATTCAATGCTATTTATTTGCATTATCATGCTCTTCATTTGAGAATGCTTTTGGAAGTGAATGATNCACCTGTACCCGGTGTATATTTCACTACACATAGAGATACATCTTTTGAACTTTTTCTTATTCTTCAGAAAGTGCAAGGCATAGTAGTGACATTGTAGGTGGATTAAAAATGATCTATGGAACTTAAAGTTTTTATTTCTAAAAGTTTTATTTCTTTCTAGATAGTGACCAGATAATCAGAGCATATAAAAACATTGGGAATGTATAATGTGTTCTTAGTATGCGTGACTACTGGAGTTAAAGAAGGCCAATGAATGTGAAGTAAACAGTTTCAGAATTCAATGGCATGAGCAACATTTATAACTTGGAAGTCACTTTTTCTTTAGCATATATAATGTTCTTTACTGATGCACTTTGGGCNTAGAGAGGCCTGTTCATATATCTTCAATAAATCTNTGATTTATTGAGAGGAATAAAATACTTATTAATCATTTGAGTTCAGGATATGAAATAATTTTTCAACTTGTCCAGATGAGCCTGTCCAGCCAAATTCTATCATCAATTGTGTGAGATGGTAGAAACTTGGCCTTGAATGTCAATCTGTCTTCAGACAGAGTTTTAATTTCAGCACACCAGTAGCTTGACAGTGAATTATGACTTTCCGCTTTCCGTGCTGGACATGCCACTCACAGATTTTCTGATAACATGACCATATTCTGAAGGAATTGTTTTAGATAAATGTTATTGTTATAATGAAAAAATTTAAAATGCCTTTTCTTGTGGAGTAAGTGGTAATTGTGTACAAAAAGTAAGCCACATAAAAACAAGATGATAACTATTTTCTCTAAATATTTCCATCCTTGGAAATCCTNTACTGAATGCTAAAAATTTCGATTTTTATCAATGGTAAAAACAACTTTTATAGCAAAGCAGTATCACTTCTGTAGTAATTTCTATACAGACCAACACAAATACCATTGTCAATATAATTCAGAAATTGAGGACAGGTAACCAGCAAGGAGAGTAAGAACACTTTCAAATAAACCATTTTTTTGTAATTGCTTGAATATGAAAACTAGAATGAGTTAAATGCACTACACAACACTGACAAGAATCTTGAATGCAGAATCACATGCTAGGATATATATTTTCAAAGAGAAAATTAAGAGAAGTACTTTTAGTAACTGTCCACTGTATTATAAATAAATGGCTGAAATTATTTTTAAACAATAAATTAATAATGAATAAATCAAGAAATTTGTTGTGCTAGTGAATATGGTATGACTTCTGAGGTAAGGGAAATTAAGGTTCTCATTTGTTTGCATTGTAGACTAGGTTTATATGAGCATCATCAAGACTTTATCTTTTAAGGAAGAAATCAGAGCATGTGTGTGCAGTTAGCATAAGCTCCTGCACATTATCAGTAACTATACAAACAATATAGGTGGGTTTCTTCTGGAGAAGGTAAAGTGGACAATGCCATAGGTAGGTTACAAGCTAGAAGGAAATAGAATAAAAATCATCCATGGCCAGCTTCTCTACAAGAAGCTACGTACACAGAAAATTGCCTGAAGGGTTGAANGCACAGGGATAGACATCTGAATGAAAGCAGTCCCTGGAATTATAGAACGAGGCTCTTCACTACATCAGTGGGGCAGCATGAATTGGAAATATTGTTAACCAGGAACTTGATGCAACAACACACAGGGGCAGCCTGGGCATGGGATGTTAAATGGNTTTTGTGTCTCAGTATACTGTGTAATCCCACTGTTTCTTGACTTAACAAAGCATATTATATAAGATTGATATACCAGTGAAATAGTAAAAANTTTTTCAGAGTTAAACATTAATGATGAACTTTAAATAAACTTTGCAATATTGTAAATGGGGTAGTGATCACCTTGTGCAGCCTTTGAAGAGCACCCAAACATGGCTGCAAATGTAAACTCAGAGGCAGGTATGGAAATAAAAGATTGTTAGAGATAGGCACAGCTGGGCACACAGGACTACAGGGTAGAAATTCACAGGCATCAGCTCCCACCTTGAGGGCGTGAGATGATGGGAAACAGGAAGGACTTGCACAAAAGTAATCTTACATGCATTTAAGTGTAGTACACAGCAAAGGGCGTGAAGGGGTATATACTAATGCCACTAGGTGCCAACTGAGGATGCAAGAGGAAGGACATTTGGCATAGACCTCATTTATTACTGGTGCACATGCACATGTTTTAGTGTTTAAGTAGTTGTAGTGGGAGTGAGTATGGAACCATTCCCCAAATAGGAAGATTTTTCTCAAATACAAAAATATAAATATACTCACTGATGTATATGTTTAATATGTTTAATTTTGCCTTTTTATGGAACAAGTTTGAGATGAAACTGGCATCTTAACAGTGGGCTAACTCAACAGAGGTCCCAATAGATGAGGATCCAACCTCAGAGAGCTGTCCTCTAAGGAGGTGCTGAGAAAGTTATGGTTGTGGGAAGAGAAACACTGGTGTGAGAGAGACAGAAAGCATAGAAGCTCTTCAACACTGCTTGTCTCTGGAGGGAGGTCAAAAGTCTATCTGGCATGATTAAAATTTTAATTAAATGCACTTACATTCCAGTTTAAAGTGTAGTTTCCCCATCCTTTAAACACTTTGGAATTCTCCTGCCAAAGAGTAAATCTCAGTTGCCATAGAAATTGATTCTCTTAAATGTGATTGAAAATAGGTTTTTGTTATCTGCCAAAATTCATTTTATGGATTAGTTTTCAAGCCTTGATGTGTTGACTCACTTTGCCACCAGCCACCGTTTCTTGTGTTTCAAGAATTTTTTTTTACCAAACTTACAAAATTAGCACTTATTTCTATAGTTTAAGGAACTGTTACACATAATGGTTTTTATTTTTATTTTTATTTTTATTTTTAGTGGAGAAGGAAACAGTTTATTCATTTTACAGCATCTAGCCTGTCATCCAGAAAGCCTGGAAAGAAACTCAAGGCAGGAACTAAAGCAGGGACCATGGAAGAGAGCTGCTTACTAGCTTGTTCCTCTTAGCTGACTTAGATGGCTTTCTTTCTTTCTCTTTTTCTTTTTCTCTGTTTTTAAGGTGATGTATTAGTTCAAATGCACCATTGAACTTAAGTACACTGGCAAATTATTTGGAACAGGCATTCTGTCTAGAAAATATAGGAAAAACTTAAACTAGTACAATTCATCAACTCATTCATATCTTTCAGTCACCCAATCCAAAAAATCAATTTATCCAATATTTTTATAATCCTACAGTTGGTATGTAATTTGACATAAATTCCAAAGCTAATGATTTGTCTACAAGGAAAATGTTTGTTTCATCAATGCAATCCTGACTTTTACTTGTATATTAATTTGTTCCATAGGCTAATATTAGTATCTGGTAAACTTACTCCCAAATAATTATTTTACTTCTAATTGTCCTTCTCCCGGAAGTCATTGGTTGCCTGAAGTTCTTTGTCTAGGGTGGAACCTGATGACATTTTCCCTCTTCTAAGTTAACATGTACATTGACATTGGCATTGTTCTAGTCTGATTTATGCAGCCTTTTATAGGAAAGATTGTTTCACCACAGATTTCCTGGTATTTCAGTTTTTATAATCTTTTTGCTCCCTTTCCCTTGATATTCCTGAGCCACAGATATAGGAGCTGTGATACATTAAAAAAAGATTTACAAATAAAATATTTTGATTACAAAATAGGTAGCATAAAATACATTTTAAAATTTTATGGGAGCTATTTGAAATATCCACTTTCACAACAATGACTATCACCATAAATGTGTACCGTGGATTGAACTATAATAGTAGTATAAAATCATATTAATTAGCTAAACTTTAAAAAGCAAGCACTCTGAATATTAACAGAAATATTTCTGGGTCTGGGTTACCTCACCAAGGATTTTTTTTTTCTCTAGTTCCATTGAATTACCTGAAAATTTCAGGATGTCATTGTTTTTAACAGCTGAGTAATACTCCATTGTGCAAATGTACCACATTTTCTTTATCCACTCCTTGGATGAGGGACATCTAGGTTGTTTCCAAGTTCTGGCTATTATATAAAGCTGCTGTGAACACAGCTGAGTAAGTGTTCTTGTGGTATGATTGNGCATCCTTTGGGAATATGCCTACAAATGGTATAACTATGGCTCTTGAAGTTTATAGATTCCAAGTTTTGTAAGAAATTTCCATGTTGATTCCAAAGTGGCTGTATAAGTTTGCACTTCCCCCAGCAATGGAGGAGTGCTCCCTTGGTTCCACATCCTCTCCAGCATGAGCTGTCACTTGTGTTTTTGATCTTAGCCATTCTGACACATGTAACATGGAATCTCAGAGTCATTTTAATTTGCCTTTCCCTGATAGCTGACGATGTAGAACATCTTCTTCAGTGTTTCTCCACCATTGTTGTATGATATTTTGTTTGTGTTCTGACAAATAAAACTTGCCAGGATATCAGAGGGCAGAGCTAGCTACTAGTTAACCATAGAGGCCAGGCAGTGGTGACACACACCTTTAATTCCAGCACTTGGGAGAAGGAAGCAGAAAGATCAGGAGTTCAAGGCCACCCTGAGCTACACAAGATTAAACCAGTCTAAAGGAGAAACAAAACTGGGAAGAGATGGCTCACAGGTTTGATCCCAGCACTTGAAATCTCATGCATTTTGATCCCAGCACTAGGGAGGTAGAGACAGGAATATAAGGTGGATGGAGACAGGACCATCCCCATTCAGTCTGAGAATTTATAGAGAGAAGATGCTCATTCGGTCTGAGGTTTCGTAGTGGTAAGAAGTCTCTGGTGGCTGGCTGCTCTGCTTCTCTGATCTTTTTTTTATTATTATTTTTTAATTAAAAAGATCTTCCACTCCTTTTACATACCAACCTCAGATCCCCCTCTCCTCCCTCTTCCCGCCCCACCAGCTTCCCCTCTCCTCCCTCCTCCTACCCCGCCAGCTTGCCCCCTCAACCCAACCCCATTCCCACCTCTTCTAAAACAAGGTGTCCCATGGTGAGTCCCCAGAGTCTGGCACTCTCAGCCAAGGCAAGACAAGACCCTCCTCCCTGCGCCAAGACTGTGCCAGGTGTCCCACCCCAGGCACTGGGCTCCAAAAAGTCAGCCCCTGCACCAGGGATGGATCCTGATCCTACCGCCTGGGGGCCCTCAGACACTTCAAGCCAAACAACTGTCTCAAGCCTCCAGAGGGCCCAGTTCAGCACCATAGGGGGCTCCACGGTTATTGGTCTACAGTTCATGCATTTCCACCAGTTTGGCTGGCTTCATGATCTCAATGTCTCTTGTTCATTGAACCTCTCCTCTCTCCTATCAGTTGAACTCCTGGAACTCTGCATGGTGCCCAGCCATGAATCTCGCATCTGCTTCCGTCTCTGGATGAGGGCTCATCGGGGCTTCTCAGCCATGGGTCCATAGTTCATGCATCTCCACTATTTTGGTTGGCCATCTCTGCACACCTTCCCATCATGATCTCTATGACCTGTCTCTTATACACATCTGCCATCTCTGCACACCTTCCCATCATGATCTCTATGACTAAGAGTTCTCTGATCTTTCATCTTTCACCCTCAATATCTGACTCTGGGTTTTTATTAAGACTAATTAGGGTCATGTTTCACATTATTGTAGATTCTTCTGTTGAGAATTCTATGTTTAGATCTGCACCCTATTTTCTATTGGTTTCTATTATTTGGTTTTTTGATGTCTAGTTTACTGAGTTCTTTATATATTTTGGAAATTAGCCCTCTATCAGATGTGGGGTTGGTGAAGATTGTTTCCCATTCTGTAGGCTACCAATTTGTCTTATTGATGGTGTCCTTTGCCTTACATAAGCTTTTCAGTTTCATGAGGTCTCATTTATTAATTGTCAATGTTAATGCCTGTACAACTGGTGTTCTGTTCAGGAAGTTGTCTCCTGTGCCAATGTGTTCAAGGCTATTTCCAATTTCTCTTCTATCAGGTTCAGTGTATCTGGATTATGTTGAGGTCTTTGATCCACTTTGACTTGAGTTTTGTGCGGGATGATAAATATGGATCTATTTGCATTCTTCTACACAAGACATCCAGTTTTCTAGCACTATTTGTTGAAATGCTTTTTCTCCCTGTTGTATAATTTGGGCTTCTTTTTGAAAACCAAGTATTTGTAGGTGTGTGGATTTATGTCCAGTCTACAAGCTTTCAGGGATCTTCCTACCTCTGCCTCAATACTAGGATCACAGGGACATCTACATGGGTCTGTGGGATCTGAACTAAGTTCCTCACACCCTCAAACATGTGATTTACCCACTAAGCCATATCTCCAGCCTGATGCTTTACTGTCTAAACAGAACTTATAAAACTTACACATGCTATTTACTGAGATTTGGAAGGACTCCACAGAACAATACAATCTTAAAATTATTCAAATGTACTTTAAGGTTATTAAACAAATATGCTTGAAGTGCTTTAAATTTGCTCTAGAATTACTGGGAAATATGACTTCATGGATTGACAATGTCTGTACATAAGCATTTTGGCTTCCATTTAAGGCAGTTGCAAGAAAAAAAAATACTGGAAATTCAATTTCTGTTCCTTTTGTCCAGAAGTTGTGTTGTTTGTCTGCCTGTAGCTTCATGCTATGACATCATTCTAGTCTGAAATGGAAGAACTCCTTGCCAATATTAGAACATTCTTGAACTTGGTGATTTCATACATTTGAAATGAATTTAAAGCTTTAGAAGTCAGTTCATGAACTATAAAATAAAAGAACATTACTTCCTTTTTCCAAGAAAAGTGCCTCCAAGCAGCTTCTTGGACATGACATTTCCTCCATGAAGCCAGACTTCCATGAGCTAAGGGGGAGAAAAATTGGAAACATGTGGAGCAGCCAATTGTCTCTGTATTTAACTGTTATAAGGGAAACACTCACATGTTTGAACAATAAGTGCACCAATCTGGGAACTGGAGTAGACATTAAACTGGGTAAAAAATGAATAGTTTAACACCTTTTGGGGACTACAACCTGCTTATTATGTTCAGCAATCCTAATGCCTTGTGTTTTTTTTTCTGATTTGTTTTAAATAATATCTAGAAATAGTTTAACGTAAAGCATTCCCCTGTGACAGCTTTGCCAAAAGACAAACCACCTCAGAAAGGCAAGCACAACATATAAATGAATACAAATAAAAACAAAAACTCTAAGGGAAAAATAAAGGAATACTTTTGACCCTAGCATTTCCATTTAAATTAATTTGAAAGAAAAACACACAATGGTGGTAACTTGTTGCTCATTTGTTTGAAATAGGTTCTTGCTTTGTACCCCGAGTTGTTTTCAAACTTAAAATCCTCCTACCTTAAACCTGTGAGTGCTGAGACAGCAAGCAAGCACCTCCACATCTGACTAAATTTTATATTAGATTATTTTTCCTTCATCTTAGAGAATATGAGATTGATTTACAGCTACTAAATATCTTGNCAAGGTAAGTATAAGTATGTACACTACACTATACATCATTACTCTATCAAACTCTAGAGATATCTTCACTGGACTTTATGCTTTGGTTTATTTCCATGTTACTGAGAAGTCATTGTGTTTACTTGTTTTGAGACTGTGTTTGATTCTGGAAAATATAGCCTAGAATCTGAACTGTGACAGGCTTTGGACAGATCATAACCATAATGTTGTTGATTTTATTTAAGTATAACTTTACCAATAATTAATATATATTATATAAATATATATAAAGTTTTGNTATCTAATATTCCATTCCTCATTTACCACTCTCTATATTTCTGTATTGACATCCTCCATTGTATGATAACATCATTGAAAAACTTGGTTTCTGTTCACATTGTAAGGCATCTTCTGGAGGGAATCCAGCCAACTTGGCTTATTTTGTCAGCTCTCGAAGACTGGTATAGCTCCAGCAGAGATCTGCTGTTTTTGGTTCAAAGCAGTGAAGCCTTTTGTATGTGGTGGATTTAAAACCAATCTAATATTTCATAGAAGTATTTATAACTTTTACTTTTAAAGCTCCTAAATACTAAAGAATGGAGGTTGACCCGAGTTAAGTGCTCAGTAGAATGTTGGTGTAATTGGTGTACTTTTTTCTCCTTCTTATGTGAGCACTGATGTTTTTGCTTCTGGATTTGAACTCATTTCCCCAAGTGAGAACAAGAAGGAATTAGGGAAAGCATCTTTTGTTCACGTCTGGGCAACCTTGGCTTTGTTGAGACAGGATTGCACTGTCATGACATTTAAAACAGAAAAAAAAAAAGCTATTTTGAATCATGTCATTCTCACTTACAATCTATTTTTGAACAATGCACTCTAAAGAAATTCTTGTTCTCAGGGTAATAGTGATTTACCTGGTGGAGTCTACCCTTCTAGCTGCTTCCACTAAATAAAGCCAGAATAGAGAGCAAGGATAGTTAAAAATTAGCTGCACCCAACTGGCTCCACACGGCTTTAATTTCCGCATGCTTGTTTGAGGAGGTGCTTTTCATGGCATTTAATTGCAATATTAAATAAAGTCTCTGGTGATCCAATGTCATCCTTCCTAGTTTTTTACTTCTCAACTTTGTAACTGTCTTATCCATTACTGAGGTGCAGGGATGTATTGTGCAATGGAAGTTGGTGCTGCCATCATCAGGGTGAGAATACAGGGTCTTTAGATTTTTTTGGATGGAGAGAGTGGGGAGGGAAAAAGGAAATTTAGTTACAGGTTACAAACTACTAAAATCACTATTACTAATTATTGTATTTTGTTTTCACAATTTAATAGATTTCTAAAAGTTTGCCTATCACTTTATTTTATTCAAAGTGGCTTGCTTACTGTGATCCTTAAGCTATCAAATATTCCCCCCAAGGACCATGTTGGGAGACTTGATCTCCAGACTGGGGCTCTGGAGCCATTGGAGAACCTCTAAGACCTGCTGCTAGGTCTTTAGACTGGCAGAACACTAGCCTCCCCACCTTCCTTTTTTTTTTCTCTCCAGCCACTCCAGATGGTTTGCTTTGCTGCATGCTCTCCAACATTGCATTCAATAGTGCATCCAATCAATAGGATCAACTGAACATGAATGAGCCAAAATCTTTTGAATCACGAGACAGAATAAACCTTTCTTCCATGAAGTTTATGACTGATATTTGCTGTAGTAACAGAAAGCCACCTAACATAACCATTAAAGGACTGAGTATTCACTTCTTTCAGGATTGGACTCCATTTCAGTAAAACTAAGTTCATCATCGGTTGCCTCTGGAGTTTCTAGGACTTGAATGTAAGGAGCTGCCATCCATTTAATAAAACATATATCATATTTGGGTTACACCGACATTAAAAGAAAAAAAAGAAGTCTCATTATAATTCAATGTTTCTGGGCTGTAACTGACCNTCTGTTTGGTTCCTGCTTCCTGTCTAAGACATTCTGATTTTGAACATAGAAGAATAGCATCTGCAACTGCTAAGTTATCTGGAAATCCCCTCAATATTCTTTGAAACATGTCCATAACCCCATTAATCCTTACCTTTCCCTCTGCTTCTATTCCTGTTAGGACAANCATTTCTCACAGCATTACTGCATGAGCACTCTATGCACCTCTGTGGAATTGTCTTCTTCAGTGTTCTCTATAGCCAGCAACAAGTACATGACTCTGTGAAAATGATTGAGAGCTTCTCACTTCTAGAGTGCCTATGCTAAAATTGGAACATGGAGAGATTCACATGGTCCCTGTGGAAGGTGACATGCAAACTCACTCTTGGATTTGCTAAGATTACTAAAGATGAATGCATTAAAACAGCAAAGGGTTCACCAAGGGCTCAAGTAGGGAATCCAGATAGCTTCACTTTTCAATATATGATATAATAGGAAGATGGGAGCCTGAGGAATCAAGATTGTCAAGTTCAACATAATAGGGTCAGATTCTTTACTACATAACACTTCACCAAAGTCTCAAGATCTCATATCCTGGATATATCCTAGACACTGAAGAGCTCCCCAAGCACCATGTGTCTCTCTCTTTGTCAGTTCCTCTGCTCTGTGATTCTTCTCTGCATGTCACTGGTCAACTGTTAACTTGTCCTTCCAGCTTGTACTCAGGTAGATACAGCATTGTCCACCACAGATCCTCCATGATGTGGTGTTCTTTTAACCAGCTGATAAATCCATCTCTGATATACTGGTGCACCCCAATTTTCTGCAGTATGGGATGCACCAATAGTTTTCCATGCTTACATGGAGAAAGTAGATTAGAATCTTAAGAATCAGTAGGAGCCAGGGACATTGAGAAAAAGTAAAACAAGTCTTTCTTTCTTTCTAAAAATGGATTTACTAGAACAGCTTCACACACAGAGAACCTATAACNCCATATCCTCTGATGAAGTCATGGAGTTCTTTATCAACATCTTCTGAGGCCATGTTGGAAACTACAGGCATTAGGGTTAGGACTGCAAGGCAAAAGGTGCTATTTGCCATTCTTGCTCATGGCCATGCTCTAAATGTCTCTGACTACTGACTGTTCTATAGATTATATATATA
>LZPO01117627.1:40315-53826 GCA_001675575.1 Neotoma lepida
CAGAAATAAGATTAGTTTCTTACATTGTTATGGCAATGCACCAGGAAGAAGTGTTTGGTTCCCGTTCTCATAATCTTGAACTTTACAGAGTATGAAGATGTTAGAGACCAAGAGGA
Organism: Neotoma lepida; assembly: GCA_001675575.1. NCBI lineage: Eukaryota > Metazoa > Chordata > Mammalia > Rodentia > Cricetidae > Neotoma > Neotoma lepida. The sequence continues at coordinate 40,432 of LZPO01117627.1, forward strand.
CAATACACGCCCAGAGAATGCAGTAATGCTTCCATCAAATTATACACCAGTACAGCCTACATGGCTTTCCTATATCTGTGTTCTATTGAAAAAATAAACAATAAATGTATATATACCTAGTGCTTGTCTTGAGTCAAAAAAATCTATGCATAACTATTTTAAAATATAAAAGCTACAAATAATGTGTGCATGTTTGTGTGCATGTTATTCAGGAAACAAAGAACAAACTGTGTCCACATTAACTTATTTGATTGAGTAGATTTTAAGAACAAGAGGCTTAGAAATTAACCACATGTGGTTTTTCACTGGNTTCTCCATTTAATATGTCATGAAAAAACTTGATAGTAAACCCGGTCTCATAGACTGGAAAATGGGACAATGGTTGTAGATATCTCACAGGACTGTTACAGAGAATAAACACCATGATTTATATGAAGTCATAATTCACGTGAAGTGCTTAGCAGCTCTTTCCAAGGCAATACTCAATAAAAATGATCTATGATGCTCACATATTTATAGAGATATATTTATGCACATGTATGCATATGCATATCAAATATGGGTGATGGATACAGAGAGAGTGAGTATTTATCATGCATCTTTCTTTTTTCGAATATTTTGTTTCCAGAAAAAAAATCATAGCAGAATTGTAAACTGTCCTTGATACTTTTCATTTTAAAATTTACAGTTTAAAAGTGGCAGACATGAAGGTAACAAATTGTTTTGTATGTACATAATTTATTGCTTGAACAGTGTCAAGAGAAACAACCAAATATATTGATGTTTATGGAATTGAAACTTTAATCTTTAATATATGCTTAACTATTTTACATTCCTTGTATCATCCCCAGAATGATTTTTCATTCTGCCTCTGAGTTCTTGTTAGGAATTAGTAATGATGGTAAAATTATCATTCCTAAATGGTCTCTGAGATCTTTGTGTCTGTCGACACTCAGCTTTTCAATCACACTTTTTTTTATCACACATTTATAATGTATAGGACAGAATTTACTAGAGATGTATTTGAGAATATATCTCTTAATTCACATATGGCTTGTTCTAAAGTTTAGGTTCCTAATGCTACAGATTTTGCTTTAGTAAGTCATTCACCTTGAAGGTCATTTTTGAGATGACAACTTTCATTTCAGCCTGGTCTCTAACCCACAAACTGCCTTGATGTGGGAATTACAGGACTATAATTAACCCTGAAGCAAATTGAAATACCCGTGCTCATTCCANGGGGTATGTTTTAGCTATATAATTCCTCCCACACTGGTGCCCAATCTGTGCATTTTTCCAAATATGCTTGCCAAAGAATGAAAACTACTGAAAATAAGCCTGGAATAGACATAAGAAAGGGAAAGGAAATGAATTTAAAAATTAAATAAGATTTAAAATAAGTTAATTGGGTTAAGGATTTTATTATTATTATTATTATTATTATTATTATTATTATTATATTTTTATTATTGTCATTTTTGGTCAATTGCTATCAAACATTTTGACTGTTATTGAAATGGAGAAGGTAGTAATTTTCATCTTTTACTTGGATTTATTTAAGCCTCACAAACACATATTGAAAAATTTGAAAGAAAGATTTCAAAACTAAAATAAAGTGTGCACATCAAAAATATAGGATTCTCATATGGATAAAAACAAGAAGACAAAATAATGTATTTTATTAATATCCATTTTAAGTTAGTAAAATCAGAAATTAATTCAAGATAGGTTTTCTTTTCCATGAGTTACATACTATGTTGTGTACCAGAAACATTACATATATATAGTATTTTATTCCTGACCTAATATCTATGATGCTGACAACAAGTTACAGACCATTTAGGTTCTTGTGTATTTTTTTAACTATATATAGATTCTTATATAGCCTAGGGTGGACTCAAACTTGCTATGTAGCCCAAAGAGACCTTGAACTTGTGTTCCTCCTACAGTATCCCCAAGTGTTACAATTACAGGCATACACCAAAATGGCCCAAATATGTGGTGCTGGGCCTCCAACCCAGGGTTTTTGTGTATGCTAGACAAGGACTCTACCAGCTGAGGTGCATTTTTAGCTCAAGGTAGGTGTTTTAAATTAAAATTTAAAAATGGAAGTAGGGAAAAGAAATGCATATTTGTAGTTCAGAACCACTCAGTAAATGTGAAAAAATGACAAGGAATTACTCCAAGTCAACATGTAATCAACCACAATGGTAAGTGAGAAGTAAATGCAGCGGGCAAAAAAACAAACAAACAAACAAACAAACAAACCTTTGAGAGCAGTTAAGGAAATAAAAACATAATGTTTGTAGTATGTAATAATTTTATTTATTTTCTCATTGATTATTATGGTATCATTTAAGCTGATGGTGTTGAAGAATTCTGATGATGGTGACTCACTCTTAATGATCTGACAGGGATAAAGCAATGGAAACGATGTCACACAGGAGAGATAAGAAAAGTGACCTTCCTGTCATAGGAGGTCGTGTCCATTGTTTACTCTTCAGTCTATTTTCTGAAGGACCATCTTTGTGTCAGGCACAAGTTGTACCCTGTACTTAAGCCATATGTGATCACTGTTGTAATCTAAAGTCCACTGTAGTGAGACACACCCAGTTTGAGTGAGAAGAAAGGAGGCAGGACGAGACCTGGGAGACAAGTCAGCCAGATAGAATTCTGCACGTGAGCTAAGAACATGCAAATGGGACAAGGAAACTTAAGAGCAGTTTACAGTGTTCAGAAGACAGGGGAAGAGAGGTAATTGATTCAAATGGCTTTGGGGNCATGTTCCACTTCTGGCGAGTCCAGCTAATATGAAAGCATTGTTGGCTGCATTAAATATTCTTATTATATCCTAAATGCAATGATCAAACATTAAGCATTCTAGAATAAGCTAGCGAGGTGATTGAATTTGAACAATGATTCTGTGAATAAGAGATGTTTCAGCTTGTTAGGGGACAAATAGAGATTACATAGAATGAAAAAGAGAGGGGACTGAAGGTAGAAGGAAGTGACTGAGAAAAAAAAAAGAACTTGAAATTAGTTTTTAAAATGCAAAGGTTATGCAGAAAAGAAGAAATTGTCCTTGGTGAGCAGATCCTAAGGAGACCTAATAATGAATGTAGTTGGGAGGTTTGATAGGCTCCTGAAACAGAAAAAGAAAATATTAAGTGAAGTACTAGTAAGGTCTCCATCAGTTCTTCAGTTTAGTTAACAGTGAGGTAGAAGGCTGGTGGCACAGGTTGTTTTATGGTTGGGTCCAATGTTAGTAAAGAGAGTCTCAGTGAAGTCATGTGGAAATGACATGATGTGTTGTATTCACAACATCTCTCCAAGGCTAAACTTATGTGTAAATAAATAGACTTTTAAAATGAATCTTAGAAAGAAAGTTTACTAAAACAGACTATAAAAAAGAAGGTATGATTGAGATGACAATCAANCACCTCTGGAAGGACTCACAAAGTATTAATATTTATAGTCATCACATATCTAGTGATAATTTCTATGTTTTCCCTTCACTGATATGGGCATAAATATCTAAGAAGAAAATTTTTATTCCTAATTAAAATTCCTACACATACCACTGTATGATGCCTGATAATGTTACTGAAGTATGGGCCACATAAATCAATTTTAATTTCTCTTCAATATGAGTCCTACAGCTATAAAATTATTTTGGTTTCTATCTCATGGTGAAAAACTACTGTTTTATTCTATAACATAATAGACTTTTTCCTTCTAGGATTTTTGCTTAAATCATTGCATTTATTTTACTGGTCACTGCCTATTNTATAATTTTAATACAGAATTTTAAAATTCTTTTATTCTTAGTTGTGCAGTGGTGACTTATGTCTTTAATCACAGCACTCGGGAGGCAGAGGCAGGCAGATCTCTGAGTTTGAGTCCAGCCTGGTCTACAAAGCAAGTTCCAGGATTGTCAGAGCTACATAGAGAAACCCTGCCTCAAAATAAATAAACAGACAAACAAATTAATGAATGAATGAATAAATAAAATCTTTGATAAATAAAATCCTTTCATTCAATCATTTTTTTCAAATTTGCCATGTATATTTTCTTGTTACATTTATCTCTTAATTACAAGAGAGATACACAGAGAGGCAGAGAACAGAGCGGCATGTAAGCTTTTGAACATAGTGGGGTGATACTATTATTTTCTTATGCTCATGCATTTTTAGGTACCCTTTCTCTCCTTTTTATACTAATTCAAAGAATTGGTATAAATTATAATTATATATTAGTATAAATTATAATTATAATTGATATAATTTTATCTTTGAACATTGTATTAAATCAGCCATTTTATTATTTTACCTTAAACTCCCTTTGCATCCTTCAAGTGTTATGATGTCCTCTTATCATTGCTATCCTGTTGTTCATAGGTGGATACAGTATCTCTTCCTAATGTGGCTTATTAAAGTCTCTTATTCTTGTAGTTCTTATTCTGTTCTGGGGTTTCTCTTTAAAATCTTCACCTTCATTTCCAATCTTGCACCCTACACATGGTTCCTTGAGTAGTAGCACCTTGATCTCTCCATGCTTTGTGTTCTACAGTTGCTATAGTGTAAGCTGAATGACATGGTAGAGTGGGCAGTCTTAGCTTTTATTTAATTTCCTTTCCAATATCATTTCTGGAGGTTCAATGCTCTCTTATTTCTCCTTGCCTGAAAAATTGTATTAAATATATCCCTAGACATAGATGCCAATAGAAGTATTAAATGTGCTAATGTTGTATGCAATATGATTGAATTTACTTTATTAAAATATATCCATTGAATTATTCACAGCACCCTTTTATTATGTTTTTGTTGTCAAAAGCCTGGAATTTTTGTTTTGTTTTGTTTTTTTGTTTTGTTTTGTTTTTTTGTTACAGCTGAGACACAGTTTTGGTTGATTATCTAAACTTCATTAAACTCATTATACTATAAATGAGGATTGAAAACTCTAGTGAGTTATGCTGTGGTACCTTTGACACGATAAATTTAAGGAGGAAAAATGAGTTCTTATTGGATTCAGACACACTCTTTTCCTAGAGTCTGAAATAAATTATGGCTAAATTAATTTGCCTTTAAAGAACAAATTACTATCAAGCATCAGTGAGAAGATTGAACAGGTTCTAAATCATACTGATCTTTCTCTATCAAGGATAGANCACTTTCATCATCTACAGCTATGCCTTAGTATCAGGGGTATGATTGTGAGCACATTGTGTGGTTAATATGTTAATGTTGTTTTTTCAGATGTAGAAGTCAACGTTTCACAATTCCTGACACAACAGATTACTCACTGTGTCCCAGAATGGATTTTATGGACATCATTCTTCATACTACAAGTATTCCTGTGAAGAAGCTGTAGATCTGTGCTTCATTCTCCTTCATGACCATTACTCCATTTTGTAGCCATAATGGATGACAGGTTAAGATTTCTTTGTATTTTAAAAATTTCTCAATAACAGATAATCTCTCAATTAGAGAAAATAAGCCACATTCTTGACTTTATATTAGTCTATGCTCTTAGTATTTGAATTGCAGGCAGTATTTTCAAGCCTGATCATTTCAATAGTGTTCCTTTTCTTAATAGACACAATAGTCCTACTTTATATAGTTGAAAATAAAGCTATTTTTTGTGTGTATTATCTTCTGTGCTAATAAACATCATATTTAAAGTAATGATTCTACTTTGGAGCACCNCTCACCTGTGCTGGATGAGACTGATTAAATTTAGCTAACAATGTCAAATGGATGATATGAATGATTTGACTTTTTGTTTGTATATGTTCTGATTTGTTGTGGCAGAAAGAAATACCCACAATTTCTAAATCTGAATATTCTGAAAGTAATAAAATAAAAGATATTCAAAGAATAGACCTTTATAATGGGTCAAGAAAATAAGCAATAGTTCCAGTTGTTTATACTGAACTAGAAACTGAAAAAGATCTCTGAGTCTTGCTGCCCCCTGATTATTGATTATTGTTAGGCAAACATGGGTTATTGGACTGGATGGCAATACCTGATGATGAACCATGTCATTAATTTAAACTATGTTGACAGTATCTTGACAAGTGTCTACAAGACATAAGGATGTTGTTAAATGATGCTATTAATGCCTTTTCATTGGCAGCAAATTGTTATTTTCTCAATGATTTTTGAGGTGTACTCTGATCTATATGAAAATAATATTATATCTCAGTGAACAGAGGGCAAAGTGATAATTTCTCTAGGTTTGCACAGGACTTTGGTCATTAAAGAAAGAAGAAATTGTCTAATTTAGTGCATTTGATGCCAAATGTAGGGCATGCATTGACCACCATTTTTGCATACTTTCTTTGTCCCTTGCCTTTTTACATATGATAAGAAGACATGTTCCCCTGCTGTGTCAACTGAGTTTCTCTGCATAGACTAAGGAGAGACAAAAGCAACTTCACCAATGCTACAATAAGTATTTTACAAGTAAAGAATACGGCAAACACAACATCTTATTGGTCCATATGTGAATGTATGACCCATAGTATCTCCTCTGCACAGTTTTATTCTGTTGTTTCTGGAATCATGCCTTTTTTTTCTCCTATGAATGTTCTAATTCTTTATACTAGGAATTTTTATAAACTTCTGTTTTTTTTTTTATTTCCAGATTATAGATCATTGAGAGTTTCAGTTAGCTAAATATTCCATATCTTGTGTATGTGTGATTGTCTGTCATGATTACATTTAAGTTTAATGAGCTTAGGGCAAGAATGCATCCTCATCAATTTAGTATTGTCCTGAAGAATTAGGAAGCCTCCATGATTTCACGTGGAGCTGCATGTGGCAACTTATCCCTATAGTTCCAGCACTCAAGAGGCTAAGACATGTAGATTTCCGTGAGTTCAAAGACAACCTGATTGTAAGAGCAGCATGAATCTTAAAAGGTCTTACTAATAAAAACACCAGGCCAGATATTGGGGTAAATTTTGAAAGGCAGAGAGACAGAACAAGCCACAGCCAACATCACCTTGCCAAGTCCTCAGCNGATGTTGTTTCTTCAGACTGAAAGCCTCTGAGTCCTCACCCGAATGAATCTCAGCTGAACTGCTACTCAAAGCCTGACAGCTTAAGAGGCCTCTAGTTTCTGGTTCTCACGCCTTATATACCTTTCTGCTTCCTGCCATCATTTCCTGGGATTAAAGGCATAAATCTTTCCCAAGCAAGACATAGATATCAAATCCTGGGATTAAAGGTGTGTACCACCACGCCTGGCTCTGTTTCTAGTATGGCCTTGAACTCACAGAGACCTGCTTGGATCTTTGCCTCCAGGATGCTAGGATTAAATGCATGTATGCCACCATTTTCTGGCCTCCATGTCTGTCTAGTGGCTGTTCTGTTCTCTGACCCCAGATAAGTTTTATTAGGGTACACAATATTTTGGGGGACACAATATAATCACCACACCTGATCTATATGTTGAGTTACAGGCCAGCTTCATCTACAGCATGAGGCTCTAAACAATGCATCAGATAAAATCAAAGTAAGCTGAAATGATGTAATCACATCACTGTCTTCCCAATCTCCTCTTTTCAACCTCACATAATAAAGAGGAAAGTATATTTACTAGTGATCATCCATTTCTTTCACTCATGTTGAGTATACTAATATACTCATGAAAACATGTAAGCTGGCCCATCGTGCTACTACCGCATCAAGTTTGTGAATGAAATGTGTTTCAATTGCCTATTGGGATGGTTAATAAGACCATGGATATATTCATCTGAAAAAAAAACTGCAACTTAAGTGGTTGATAAGATGAGTCAGCACATAAAAGCACTCACTATCAAGATGGGAAACCTGAACTTGACTCCTAGAGCCCACATAATAATAGGAGAGAACTGACTCTAACTAAATTTGTTATCTGAACTCCACACATATCCACTATGGCATGTGTGCCCTCCCCAAAATAAATATAATTTGGCACAAGTTAATGAAGAACCTCTCTTACAGTTCATCAGCAATAATCTGAGCACTTGCAAGTGTGCAGAAATCTGACCTGGAGTATCAATTCTTTCACAATCTTGTCACAGCCTCTTGGGGCTACTAGAAAATAATAAAGAGCAAATCCCTATTTCTTTCTGTTGTGGCCTCTTCACCCCAAAAAGCTTGCCCCATTATCGTTTGCAATATCTCACTTTCGTGCTTGCCTTTTGTGCCTCAGAAGTTGCCAAAGGATGGTTTCTTAATTAAGTCCATCTGTGCATTGTAGTTCCCTTCAGTCACTCACTCTCCAGATCTAGGGGGGAGTCCTCAAGCATAAACACTGCGATATCTATTTAAACCAAATTATGTTCTGCTCTTCAAGGAAGGTTTCCCAGTGGCACCAACACATCTTCATTTAATTCATCCTTACATCACTATAAAAATTTCTATAGATTTGTGACTCATGTAGAAATATACCTCTTTCACAGTATAGCTTTCTACCATCATTCTGTCTCAACCTCATGAATAAACTATTATCTACTAGTACTCAACCTCATGAATAAACTATTATCTACTAGTATAAGTTATAGATAAATAAGTTTAGGACAGTTAATTATTGCCAGTTTCCCCATCCCATTGAAATGTCAATAACTTTTTTTTTCATTTTTTACTTTCCATCTACTAGTCTTAGTGTGGCAGTCACCCAAGCAAGGTGATGATCATATACCCTGAAAACACAATGCAAGATGAAGGGAGCATGCTATAGATACACACATTACTTACCCTTCTTAAGTCAAGCATCACTGTGTTAGGTAAATAGAAAATGGATAATGGAACATATTTTGTAAAGAATCTTCCTGTTTATTATAAAATTATTCAATCCCCATAATTTAATCTGACACCCACCAAGATGTGAGAGTATTTTAGGTCTTGAAGCATTATTTCCTTCATCCATTGGGACGATTTCAATTAATGTCCAATAGATAGTTTTTATTTGCCTCTCAAGTGGAATTTTTATGTCAATAATCTCCATGGCCCTCACTGGATTTTTCTATAGGTTTTTTCTTAAGACCCACCCTGCTGTCCTCACAGGACTACTATGCATAAATTTTTTCTACCTAGCAAATATTCTGCCTTTCTTCAAGTTAACAAATGCATACAAAAATAAGGAAGTCTATTGACATGCTCAATCAATATTGTCTGACTGATGGACTTGCATGCTTTATGTTTTACAATACTGGAGGACATGTTTTGTAAACAGAGACACTACTTATCCTAGAATAGATTCAGAGAAAAAGGAACAAAATTATTTTCCGTATTTATTTTAGCAACTTGATTTTCATCAAATATTCACTTTAATCTTAAAACATTGTATAATTCTATTCTCCCAATTGCATTGCAGCCTCAATTAGCTCACCGTTAGTTAGATTACCAATGGGTTTTAAATCACAATGTATTGGACTCATGTGAGTGGAAGTCCCAGAAAAATACTTTTTCACCTCTCCTACTCTGATCATTTTGTCTATATAAGTTTACTGTCTCAGAATCTAAACTGGTCAAGCCAACTGAAGTGACCATTTCATCACTGATTGATGTGCAAGACCACTGCTCCAGGCAATCTGAAATCAAGCTTCTTGTTGACATTTTTACCTTACAGCTTTCTAAATTTCTCCAATCAGAGTAACTGTATCAGATATTTTGGGGGGCAATCCATTAACATTGGAAGACAAAGTCCCATTTTTCTGATAAAATGCCCAGAAATCTGTATTAAGACCCTTATTTTTTCCATTCATTTTTGTTACTTGAACTTCTTAATAATAATTTAAATATGACTCCTATCAGTTTCTCTTTGTCTTTCCTCATTTTCTTTGAGATTTATCATAATTTTCTTAGAAATCTATGGTTTTTGACCAATTCATCTTTTAACCCAGATTCTGAAGGTAGCCAATATATCTTGGATTGGCTGAAATATAGACTTGGTTCAATGCTATAATCCATTATAACAGGATATTTTCTTTTTTCTTCTGTTGCTATAGACAACACTAGCCAAAGAACATTTGGCTTAATGCTGTTTAGCTTTTCCTTGTGCAATCATCAATCCTAATTCATTCTGACTTGAGGCATCATTTCTAAATCTCATTGGTAATTATTACTGCTTTGAACTACCACACAATTGCAATTTCATATCAAAGGCACATCCAAAAATCAAAGGTATGTCCTCTTATCTTACTTCTTCCTAAGCTGTGGTTTAGTTCGGGGTTACTTTCCTGTTGTTCATCACAGAACAATGGAGTTCACAGTTAGCTCTTACTTTCAACACCAACTAAACATACAATGATCTTGAGACCATCTTCACTCCTGATACTGATTGCAAAAGCCAAATTGAATCAGTGTGTGCATATAGAGACACAGAACAGCAATAAGCTAAGTTTCCACTGGCTACTAGTGTTTATAATGACAGAAATGAAAGGGAAATACAGTGTTGTAGATCTTAACATTAGGCCAAGTTTAGAATTCAGCTAATATAAACTACATTGGCTACTCTCAGGAATGCTGTTGACGTGAAAGAGCACTTTCAGTTGTGATGATTTGTTAGTAAATTCACAGAAGTTCATGAAAACAGTTGTGCTCCTGGCTTTATCGTATTAGAACACAAAGAAGCACATTGTGGTAAGCAAAGTGTCTCGTGAAGCAAAATTAAATATCACCAGTTCTTCTTATTAACATTTATCTAAAAGGATGATTTTAAGGGGTGGGAAGAGAACTTGGTTAATAAAATAATTGCCATTCAAACATGCCTACTTGAGTTTGATCCCTTGCATAAAAGTAAAAACTCAGGTATGGTGGCATGAATTTGTAATCCCAAGGATGGAGAAACAGAGATAGGCATATCAGTGGGGTTCATTAACCAGCTAGCCTACTCTACATTGTAGATCCCAGGTCCCAGTGAAATAGTGTGTCTCAAANCAACAGCAAAAAGGTGTTTAGCTCATGAGGAACAATGTTGGACCCCTAGAATCCACATGCACACAAATGTGCATACCCCCTTTCATACTGGATTTTTTAGGTCAGAAGAGGGCAATTCTAAGCTGGTTCATGAAATTGCTACTTTGAGAGACCTATGCAACTGTAAATAAAGCCAAATGTTTCTGGTATCATGAGAATAGATGGGAATAGATTAATATAATATAGTATGCTAATAAAGCAGAGGACATATTTGAGATGTTTTAAAGTGGTGATTGTAATGTGTCCAGACAAAGAATATTTAGAAAATAGTCATGACACCCAGATAAGATACTAGATGCCATGTCACTAAGCAACAGTGTAATTCTGTAAGACTGTGAGTCCTAGCTAGAGACAGGGGCATGCAATATTCTTTCTAGCTAGTAAGATAGAACATGGGTGTCAACACNAGAGCTGTTAATTTAATTTGGATCCACAACTTTAACTAAGAAACCGTGACTAGAGATGAGATCTACTTTCAAACACAGTAATAACCTGCTCAGGTGAAAGAGTATTGAAAATAAGAGGTTGGAGAGTGAGGCTCTGGGTACAGAGTGAATTGAAACCCTTTTCTATGATCACTGACCTATAAAACCCATATGGCTCTTAGAACAGATCTTATTAAACTGACAGAAACAAAATTCTTTCAGTAGGCCTTGCTCTACTGTCTTAGACACCTTCCAGTGTGCTGTTGCAATTTATCTAGTACAAGGTGATGTTTAAAGTATCTTGAAAAATGGAATATATTTACCTTAGCATTGTGGGGAGAAACAAAAAAGAACTTGATTGGTGCTGAGAGTTTGCATTACTGAATCAAAACACTTTGGATTTGCCTAACAAAAATAGTCTCAATTTATCCAGATAATGTAGGACACAGTGACACATCAGCTCCTGGCTCCTCAGTAATGAACAACATTGACCTCTGCTTAAACTCACTTTGGCATGAAGCTCATCGACTAGCATTAAAAACATTATACCTTCTAATGCTGAGAGTCCTTTCCATCTCCTCTTAATTCATCCCATAGCTTTGTAGTCAATGTTTTCTCTTTCATTTCATAATAAAATCCATATTAGAACTTAAAGANAGATGAATGATTCATTTACTAATGTNATGATCAAATGCAAAAGGAACCATCAAATTGACTTACAACAGTAATAAAATATTCTCATACTTGTAAGTCGACAACTGAACCACTGTTTCACTGATGTGGTATGTGCCTCATCATAGAGATTTGTTCTGGACTATTATCTGCCAGACTTGTTCCAAGCTGAGGATTCAATTCCTATCTGCTTCTTGAGTTAGTTGTGCACAAGAAATACNTGCAGCAGACACTTAGGTGTGCCATTTCCGTGTCAGACCACCAAAATACCAAAAACAGATCAAACTTCTTGGCAATCACAACAGCAGTCAAACTCATCAAAACTTTGGAGCATGGTACAAGTTAGGAGCTGATGTTGACTGTAGAATAATTACAATTAGTTGTGGGTCAAGAGCAAACATAGATAAAACTCTTGTATTCCCATTCCACATGGACTCCAGGGATGCCAATCAAGAAAGCAAAGCTTGCCCTGACTTGATCCCAGAAAGCTATAAGCATTTTCATATTTAACTTCATTGATTAAAGGAAGTTCACTTTGCTTTCTTGGGTATTTTAACAACCAAAACAAAGTGAAACTCAAGGGATATTTTAATGAAGATTCTATGAGTTTCCCAAAGTAGTTTATATTAAAATGTTTTAATATTTGTTAAGAGACAGTTGTGTGATTTTGAATTTGTAGAATATTCTCAAATTAAAAAGAACACTCATTTTATTTATTCAGGTTTCTTGGGTTCCTTGTTTGTTTCATTTTATTTTTATTTTTATTTTTTATATATCTATTTATTTTACATCCCAGCTGAAGCCTCCTCCTATCCCCTCTCCTGCTCACACCCTCAATCCCGTCCTCTTGGGTCTCCATTCAGGAAAGGGCAGGTCTCCTATGAGTATCAATAAAACATCACATATCAAGTTGCAGTAAGACTAAGTGCCTCCCTACGTATTAAGGCTGGGCAAGGTGACCCAGTATGAGCAGTAGGGTCCCAAAAGTCAGTAAAAGAGTTAGAGACAACCCCTGTTCCTGCTGTTAGGAGTCCCATAAGAGGAGCAAGCTACACAACTATAACATATATGAAAAGTGCCTAGGTCAGTCCCATGCAGGTTCCCTGGTTATCCTTTCTGTGAGCCCCTATGAGCCCAGGTTAGTGGATTGTGTGAGTGTTCCTTTGGTATCCTTGGCCCCTCTGGTTCCTACACTCCTTTCTCCTCCTCCTCCTCAACAGGATTCCTGAGCTCTGCCTAATGTTGAGATGTGGGTCTCTACATCTGCCTCCATCAGTGGCTGGATGGCACCTCTCTGATGACAATTGCACTAGGCACCAAAATGGTCACAG
>LZPO01117628.1:20636-30652 GCA_001675575.1 Neotoma lepida
CTCTCTCTCTCTCTCTCTCTCTCTCTCTCTCTCTCTCTCTCTCTCTCTCCCATCTCTCCACCACATACTTGCTCATCATAGTGGTTCCTTCCCTGCCTGGACCTTGTGGCAGTGGTTGGGCAGGGGCCTCTCCACTTTTATAGGTACTTTCTGACCCCTTGATAAAGGAATAATGGGAGCAGCTTGTGGTCACTTTGATTACAAGACAAACTGAGGCTCATTGTCTTAGAAGATGAAATAAAATCCAGTGTACTGACGAATAAATGTTTATAGGACAAGGAGGATAAGTTAATGAAAGAATAAAGTACAAAAATATGTATTACCAAGGGCTGACCTATTGCTTATCCTAACATTTTCTTTTTAAGATGAAAACTTTCTTAAAACCATACAGTTAAGTGGGGCTAGAGAGATGGCTCAGCAGTTAAGAGCACAGACTGCTCTTCCAGAGGACCCATGTTCAATTCCCAGCACCCGCATGGCAGCTCACAACTGTAACTCCAGTTCCAGAGCATCCTCACACAGACTTACATGCAGGCAAAACTCCAATGCACATAAAATAACAAAATCTTAAAAAGAGATAATTCTCAAGCTTTCTTTCTTTCCTTCTTTACTTTTTTTTTCCTGTTTGTCTCTTTACTTTTCTTTCTTAAAAAATGTGTATGAGGGTGTCAGGTATCCTGGNACTGGAGTTATAGACAGTTACAAGCTACCATGTGGGTACTGAGAATCGAACTTGGGTCTTTTGCAAGAGCAGCTTTTAAAAGCCATGTTTCCACTTCATGGTCTGTCTGTCTGTCTGCCTGTCTGTCTGTCTCTCTCTTTGGAAGTCACAGCAGAATGTCATGGGTCTGTATAGAATGGTGTAAGTTTGTCCCAGACCAGGCTGTTGAAGGAGTCGAAGAATAAAGAGTGATATGAACTACAAGATTTTCATAGGTTTAAGAGTTGTTGGTGACAACTTTGGACAGTCATTATCTCTAACAATTGAAAGCTACACCCCAAAGCCTCCTCCTCTTAGGACTAACTTTCGTAGCCCCGGGAGGTGCTATGAAAGTTGCCAACAGAGAGAAGCAATCAGTACCCTATCCATTTGTGATGCCTGTGAACCACAACAATGCTCAGCACGGCCAGCTACCCTACAGGTTCAATAGTGGCACTTACATCTTGGAAGTAATTAACAGTTGTCTAATTGTACTTAAGGCCTACTCAACAGTGGGGAAATCATGCCTGGTGCCNAAAGCCTAGCCAACCACCCAGTGGTGAGTGGGGTCATGGATCTTAGAGAAGAACTTTTTACCCCTACTTTACTAAATTAGCATAATTCCTAACTGCATTCTAAATACTTATTCTTATGCCCACAGTGTGGCTCCCAACACCCACTAAAGAAGCTTCCTTTTGTAGCAGATAGAAACCATCACAGAAACAACATATCAACTGATCATAGGATGCTCAGCCCCAGTGGATACATCTGCAGCATAACTCCTTCACCAAAGGCTCAGAGCATTGCAGATGATGGGGTGGAAAGATTACATGAGCCAGAAGATCAGGGAATCTGCTTATGAGTTTGTGTCTCCTAGGAATGACAAGAAGGCTACAGTTGTGATACCTCAATAATATGGCTGCCTAAATAAGACCTGAGCAATGATAGTACCAATAAATATGCTATTGTGGAAATCTCATGGGGCCCNATCCCTCTACTAAGCTATAGGCAACTAAGGAATGCTGAGAGCTAGAAAAGTAGTCTTCCCCTAGAGAGGGGCCTCTGATTGGTTATCCATTGTCAAGTGGTGAGTCCTGAACTTATGTATATGCAAGCAANACTGAATGGACTCAGCAGGTTGTATTTATGTACTTAAATAGTATATAACAACCAAAGAAGAGAAAGCCAGGAATTTGAGAGGGAGTGAGGTATGTATATGTGGGAGACATGAAAAGAGTTGGANTAAGGAAAGGGAATAGAAGGAAATGATGTAATTATTTTTTAATAAGAAAAAAAAGTCACTTCTGGGAACAGAGGTAACTAATGACTTTTCTGTACTTTACATCAGCTTGTAACAGTGTCAATAAAGGAACAATTTAAACCTNGGCCTCTCTTGCAAACAAGGCTATGTTACTCATAAAGGAATAAGAACTCAGTTCTGCCTGCGATTGGACCTTTTACACCAGAAACTACATCTGCAGAGATTCTGAAGCTGAAGGAGGTTTGCTAACTACTCTAAATTTTGGGTTCCCCTGCATGTAGTAGANGATTTGTTTTAATACAGAACTGTTTTCTAAAAGCTCTAGGTGTTACCATAAGGAAACAAAAGTTCAGACAGGGATGTATGCTATGCCTTGTAAACAAAAAATAGGAATGTCTGGGCAACATTATTTGTCTGACATTATTTGTCAGATTCCTTATTGTGGCTTACTCTTTTTTAGAAATAATACAGATTTCAACTAATTATGATATTTTAATTGACATATATTCATTGTACATGGTGTTGGGTTTCATGAGGTCAATTGCATATTAATGTATTTAATATACTTTGAGAATATTACTCTATACTCCCTACCCTTCTTATGTGCCTCACACCCTCTCATTAGTACCTTTTGTTCTCCCTGGACAGTTTTACTTCTACTTTCAAGTCATATATGCATATGTGAATTTATGCATATATATATTTAATATATATATTTAATATTACANTTCCTTGGTCCACTAAAACTATTTAAAATCTATGAAAAAGTAGCTGAGTACAGGTAAAAAGAAAAATTTAAAATAAGCTCTATGTAAATGACCTCAGAGAACAAAAGTAAAAACTACAACAACCAATAATGGCAAATACATTTTCTTTTGAGTGGAAATCAAAGGTGTAGCCATTTTTTTTTTGGTGTGTGTGTGTGAAAATACTGTGGATGCTGTAGGTTATCTAGTTTTTTGATCATGTAGTTAGAAAAGAAAAACTATTTTTTTCTTAAAAGTTCCATGGTAGTAGNACCATATGAGTTACTGGTTTCTTCTACTTACTTTACTAACTGAATTATTTAGCAATGGTGATTCACTGAATTTTTTTGTATTCCCTATTACTCTTGTTTCTGAAGCAAGCATCNATCCTGCAGGTGCAATTAGTGTTCATTTAGTTAAAACGGTGCCTATCAACCAAATGTCCATGCACCAAGAGTGTGAATTACTGAAAAGCTGAGAAGACGAAGACCATTTTGAAAATTGCTTCAGTAGAATACATATTCAAATCAAGGCAAAAATTCTCCCTGTAAAATGGAGGGTTGAAATAATAGGAATGGGTTTTTAGCAATTTACTGTATCTTACACAGGTCATTACCCAGGGACCATTACATAAGACAGTCCAGTTTGGAAAATCTAATCANAGAAAAAAATGGAAATTGACCAGACTGTTTGAGTCATACAATCACACTGCATTTCTAGGTAAGTGGATTCTGGGCATCCTCCAGTCTCGGCTGCNGTGCTGACCCCTAACTGAGAAGGGTTATAGAATTATGAGGCAATCAAGAAATACAGGAAGCATACTTTTGTACTTCTTAAATTTCNGAAGGATGTTTTCAACCACACCACTTCTAAAAATAAAACCTGGATGATACATCCCATTTTCCCCCTTCTAGTGAGCTTCAGAAAGTAACCTACAGGGAAACTCATTATTATTATATAAAAGCTTTTAAAAAGTAAGGAGGAAAAACTCCAACACTGTGGTAGCTTTGTGCTTCCTTACAGCCTCAAGTGAGATGTTCCCTGATTTCTTTCTTCTAGGGAAAACNGATGAATTTAGTGGCAAAGTTAAATGATAGCTCACCCAGGAGGCATCTGTGGTCCAAACTGCTTCAAGGCTCTCTCTTTTTNTTCCCCCTTCAGTNTAGAAGTCAGATCATTAGTGCTACTGAAGTCACTTCTCATCTAAGTGAAGGTGGCCTTTTCCCCATCTACTGACTCTGTGGATTTGGTTATTTCCTGCTGTTCATATTTTGATCCCCACACCCCCGTGAAGCTCATTTACCTGGTACAAGCATGGGAGTGAAGAAGCACAGTGCCCTTGGTGCCATCTTTGGAGCTCACGCATCCACGATGGATTCCCATTATGTAGTAAATTACAATGATTTTGGACTTGCATGAAAATAACATAAAACATTACCTTGACCTATCTTATGGAAATGAAAGATAAGCATCACATGCTTAAAAGCAGCAAGACATCCCCCACTTTAAATCTGCCTGAGAGTTGTTTCGGGCGATGGGATAGTTCTGTCATTCATTAAAATTTGACGGAATTGTTTGTAAGAAATGTAACAAGAGAGAGCATTTCATAAAATTTTAACATCGAGGTACAAAAAGCTGCCAGGAGTCTTTNCATTTCTCAACAGTGATAGGTCAGCCTGCATCCTTTTGCAAGAGGGAAGCAATGCAAACACTTCNGTGTGATGGNGTGGCATGCATAATTAACGATGCTTTGGTCTGATTAGGTAGAGCTGTTGCAGAATCCTGGATNTCTACTTTACAGGTTAGCGGTAAAGGCAAGCACTTTGGATTAAGCAGGGACTTGCACTTCAATTTCATGGATCCCCAACAACCTGGATCCATGATCCGGGATCACTGATCCTTNCTAAGCTCTAGTTCTCTAATGTAGAAATGGGGATCTACCCTGGAGAATTACTTTGAAGATTAAATAAGCTAATCATCTAAAATGGCTGTTTTCTGTTAGCCTTCTCTTCAACACCCTGGCCTCTATTTCTAACTAGGAATTTTTTTTCATTTAAACACAAGGTTATTAGTGACAGGTAAAGACTCAATCTTCTCATGTTTCAAAATTTTGTTTTAAATATTTATTCTGCTGTTACAATGTTCTTCTTCATGTCTTCATGGTTTGATATCTTAATGTACCAATAAGGTTTGATACTTAAAATACATAAAACAAACTGTGTGAAACAAAAAATAGGTGATTTGTAGCAAATTCATAAAATTCAAACTTTTACAACCCATGATTAATGAAACAATGATATATATGTACCAGGTGCCATATAAGAGTTATCTTTTATTTCTTCAATGGCTACAGTTGGTTATTTTGAACTCCAGGAAATGGTATCCCAGAAAGCTTAAACCACTTGCCTAAATGATCAGTTAGTCATGGGCTTGGCATCAGAACTCAGAGCTTCCTAGCTATTTTATCAGTAGCTCTTAACTGGGGGTAATTCTGTTCACCATCTCTGACAAGGCAATAACCAGGGACTTTTTTTGTGGTTGTTATTTCAGTAATGGAATGCTACTGGGATCTAGTATATAAAGGTTGTTACTACTGGAAAGCATCAACTCCAATGTTCAGAACAGACCCTCATCCCAAATACTGATGCTGCTGATGTTGAGAGACCCTGCAGGCCTACTAGTCTTTCCAATTTGTGCTGTTATTAGATTAGAATACAGTATCTACCCTGACTACAAGGGACTTATCTGAAAGCATTGTAGCTGACTGCGATTGATTGCCTTACTCACTGGTCTGTAGTTAGTTTCAGTGGAGCTTTGCAAGAGATACGATCCTGTGTGAGACTAGCTTTCAGAGAATCCATCAAGTCAAAACTTATATCTCAGATCTCTCTGGCTTCAAGTCAAGAAGTCACTTCTCAGTATCATAATCCACAATCAACATTTTAACCTGTAACATTTCACATCAGATGTGTGGCTAGTCACTGCCTCACTGTGGTAGACACTGGAGCACATTTGGACATGGATGAGTAAGACCTGCCAGGGGAGTTCATGTTCACCTAAGCTAGAACTGATAGTGCCATTGAACTGACTAGAACTGTAGGTATCAATTTGGAAGGAGTAACGTGGCCATTACCTATACTTCATCATGGAGAATGAGAAAAGGCTAGCCATAATGGATAGGGCCACTTTCTGGTCTTTTTCAGTGACCAGAGGCCCTCTGTTGCTACAGTGCTAGTGTACCCTGGTTCCTGATCACATGATAGGTACAGAATCTTACACTTAAAGTTATATAGTTCAAGATTTGATGCATCACGCCATAAAACCTTGGGGAACAAGGCACCTCGAGACATAATTCTCGTTTTGCCTCCATAGTCTTCCCCAAGGCATGATATTCCAGCAATCTTGTGCCACTGCTGTATTGGGCATTTTCCTTTCTGTGACAGTCATTGTGAACTGTGCCTTATGCATAGGTCTAGAGAATAAAAGCAGGTTAAATGTGAAACAAAACAAAACAAAACACCCCTATTAACATTTGGTGCCACACAAAAGCAAGGTTACAATAAAGTTGCTCTTGAAAATGACAAATATCCTAAAAGCATGGACAAAAATGAAGCTAAACAAGCAAACAAAAGAACCTCACACATCTAGCTGCACAACTATTTTCAACTCGGAAAATTTGCAATCACAATGTTCCATTCATCTTGGAGTGGCGAAGGCTGGCATAGAGACCTAGCATGGCTAATCACAGTACTCACTTCTCTGATGGGGCTTTAGGTCAGGGTGGAAGAGCTAGCCGAAGTCCTCTCTAACATTGGATTGGCCTGTGAATTTCAGAAACATCTCATTGTACTGCTCTTGCTGGGCTGGAATCCTGAGCCCCAGAGTATGAGACAGCAAAGAATGTAGTGATTAGAGAGAAAATCTAGAAATCCAGGCCAACACTAAGGCCCTATATGCCCAGATCCAGTGTGCTAAGTGACCTACTATTTCATGATTAAGAAAAAAAAAAAAACCTTTTTGTTCAAGTTAGCTTGTGTTGGGTTCCTTTCATCAGAAGACCCTCTATAACATGTATGTTTTCTTGGTATGTATATTTTAAATAACTATATTGTAGTATGCTTTCTTGGTATGTATATTTTAAATAACTATATTGTAGCCATACAGTGTTTTATTACATTAAAATAAAGCAAAGAATATGCCCTTGATGAGTGTCATTCTAATTGGACATGGGTGTAGGACTTATAAAGTATCAGAACTTTATCTCTACACCAAAATAACAGATTCCCTTAGTGAGAAATATGTCTTCTTAGTTCTTTCTTGTGTTTATGGAATACAGTGAGAATTCCATACAGGTGTACAATGGATAATGATAAATCAGCATGACTAACCTTTCCATCTCTGCAACCATTTGTCATTTTGTTGCTCTGGAAATCCTCAAACTTCATTCACCTAGTTCTTCACAAAATAAGTAATCAAGCCAGGCGTAATGGCACATGCCTTTAGTCCTAGGACTTGGGAGGCAGAGGTATAGGGATCTCTGAGTTTGAGGCCAGTCTGGTCTACAGAGCTAGTTCAAGAACAGCTACTGGGATATACGGAGAAATCCTGTCTCAAAAAACCAAACCAATCAACCAACCAAAACAAAACAAAACAACACCCCCCAAAACCAAAATATATAATCACTAGTACTATTCTGTAGTTACCTTGGTGTGCTACACAGAACATTAGCCCTTGTTTCTCTGACCTGGATGTGTTTGGGTACTTGGTACTTGCTGCCTGACCTCCTTGCATGCACCTCTTAGCAATCCTTCCTAGGGTCTAGTTAAGTACCACTCCACTCATTAGTGCTATGTGATCATCTTTTTAGCTTGCCTGTGTGGGAGAGAGTTCCTCACCTGTCTTTCTGCTCATTGTTTATTTCATGTAATACAGGGGAGGACTGGTTTTCCCTGTTCCTCACCTTGCCCCTCATGCACACCTGGTCTGGTGATTGACACATATTTAATAAGCACTTGCTGAATAGCTCAGCATCTGGCACTGGCTATTATATTTTGTTAGTTTTTTTTTAATGGGATAGTTCTGTGCATTCTGCTTTTTTCCCTCTTCTCATTTCCCTTCCATAATGCACAATTCCACTGACCTTTGGGAAACTCATTATATTATTCAGTAACACAGATTCTGCAGACTCAGAATTGTTCATTGTAATAAAACACACCATAGTCTGCAGAACAGAAAAACCATTTCTTAAAAACTGTCTGAAATTTCCTAAACTCATTAACAAGCCTAAAACATTGTAACGTTCAATTTGAACTGTGCCCACAGCTTTCTTAAATTCACCAAATGCAGTAAAAGCATATACAATATT
Source organism: Neotoma lepida (assembly GCA_001675575.1). NCBI lineage: Eukaryota > Metazoa > Chordata > Mammalia > Rodentia > Cricetidae > Neotoma > Neotoma lepida. The sequence continues at coordinate 28,709 of LZPO01117628.1, forward strand.
GAAACAGAACATAGTTGGACTTTTATTCTCTGTCTCATCACTTTTCTTAGAAAGCATCTTGGATGGAAATAGTCAAATGTAAACTATACCTTGACTCAATGAATGAGAACTGCAGGAGAAATAGGGAATAGCCAGTATTTGGGCAGAGAGGTTGGGAAATTTTGACTAAGCTATTTTTGCTTCTAAATGGAAATTCTGGTTATGGGATCCATCACAGATATGCTAACTCCCAATGTGTTTAGCTAAACAGAATTTCAGCTCCCATTTCTGTAGCAGTGGAAGGTATTCATGAGATACATAAAAGATCTCAGCTATTTCTGCTATNGCCTAGTAATGTGTTGATCTGAAGGCTTTAANATTTGGCTCCCCAACTCCAGCCNCCACTTTTTTCTTTCCCTGTTCTCAGAATCTTTCTTGAATATTTTTTGGCCCCACAGAAAAACAGTGAAACTNCAGCAACTGAGACCCTATTTTGGCTCTGGGTGGAGGAAAGTTCAGGCTGATGATGAGGACAAATGCGAGCAGGCTCAGTGTCAGGAGGTGATTCCTGGCGGTAAAATCTTTTCCCGTTCCAGAGAGAGTCCAGGCAGCCAAATGAGGCTTAATAGACAAAATCACTCTCTAAATGGTCATCTTGGATGCTGATCATCAAGATCCATGGCCAGAACTGCTGGGTGAACTGTTGGGCACAATCCAGGCAGAGAGAGGCTGACAACAGGGTCTGGACCACTCTAGGTAACAATTAAGAACAATTTACCTGGTAGTCTGAGCTGAAATGGCACATTTGGGCCCTTCCCCACAGAAGCTGTCCTCCTCAGCAATCTGTCTTGTGGCCTGGCATCCTCACTTGTACCTGATCTGCCCTATGAAAGTCCTGTCTATGCTTTGGTACTCTGCACAGATAGGGAGAACTCTATACTAGCAAAGGAAGAGCAAAGATCTTTCTTTGTGGGAATAAGTGCCATTGTGTCTCTTCAGAGATACATTAGAAGGCACATTAAACAAGAACCTAACTCATTTTTTTTTATCATTTTATTTTGTCATGAAACTGAGGCACTTTCAAAGTTTAAGTAGCNTTCATGATTGAGTCATAGTCTATACCANCATGGTCATGCTTGCTGAGTCTGTGACTGCAATGTGTACCAGGAGGAAAGAAAATTTAGGGATCAAGAAACTCAGGAAATTGCTCTTTCTCTTGGTCAGGCTTTTATTAGAATTACTCCCTCTGAGTGTCTAATAAGGAGGACTAATTATGACTTTTATTGCCATAAGTGAATGACTTTTATGAAAGTGTTTCATAAAATAAATCAAATCCAAGTCTGGAGTTTCTTATCTTCCTCTTTTGTTTTGCTCCCATTAGTGTCAGGTCACATATTATATTTTTTGCTTATTTATTTCATTTCCATTCTCTCTTCTAACTGTTAAAACATAAACTCCATAAGGGCAGGAGATCANCAGCCCCAGAGAGGAAGCTGCATGAACAACAAACAAACCAACATAGAAGTCACAGTTATTCCCTGCTTTCCCCAGCCATGATTTGTTATAAAAGTTCACTATGGCTACAATCTAAAGGCATAAACAACTCATTACCATATGATTCTAGACATGTGTGCTCAAGAGGACTTGATTCTGGGGATTTGCTTGGATGGCTTATTTTAGTCCAAACAGAATACATACATGAGCAATGTTCAGGTTTAGAGGAAAGTAGGTATTATAGTAACTGAGCTTAGGTCTTTCAGGGACTTAGCTAACTGTTTTTTAGGAAGTACAAATAAGCAATAAAGATAAAACAAAAATCATAACATAGAGTGGAAGTTCTGGGAGTGAAGGGACAAATTTCCAGTTCTGGAATTTAACATCAGGAAGTGCTGGAAAGGCTTTGATGAACTGATACCCACTACACACACACACACACACACACACACACACACACACACACACACA
>LZPO01117630.1:8628-25115 GCA_001675575.1 Neotoma lepida
ATTTAGAGGGCAGATTGATACTATGTCCATTTAGAAAAATAGTAATAGTAGGCTCACCTCTGGGAATTTTAAAAATTATATTTACTTATTTTATTGTGTGTGTGTGTGTGTGTGTGTGTGTGTGTGTGTGTGTGTGTGCATGAGCTCAATGACATACATATGAGGAGGTCAGAGGACAACATGATACTCGGCTCTCCTTCTACCATGCGGATTTCAGAGATGTAACTCAGGTCATCGGGTGTGGTGACAAGTGCCTTAACTAGCTGAGCCATTTTGGTGGTCCCTAACTGCAGACTGTTTTTNTTGTTGTTGTTGTTTGTTTGTTTGTTTTTGGTGTGAGTAAATTTCAGACAGTATTTTTAGAAGTACTTTGCAGATATTCTAGCTTTCGACATTCTGGCTACACACATCTTCACAGGCATTGCTTCTAAAGAGCAATCCAGCTGCAAGCCACTGTTCTCCATGGGCCTCCTGGTTTGGAGAACATTCGGAACCTGCTTTATAAACGTTGCTTTGAGATTCCAAAACAACCCCTGATCTCACAATCCAGGACTGTTTCAGGATCACTAACCCTCAGGCTATCTGTCNTTTTTAGTCTTATGGATATGGATAATTACCTCTCAATCTTCACTACATCTTGTTCAGCTGAGGCAGCATGTGAGGTTCAGAGGGGCAAAGAAATGTGTGTGAGCCATTCAGCTAGCGACAGTGTCTTCTGCTTTAGCACACCTCTGTGTTTGCACTGGTGGGTCCTTAAAGTCACATAGAAGAAAGGCATTGGTTAGACCTGTAAGTCCTACTTTCTCCTTTGTTAATTGAACTCTGGTGAGAGCCTAACTCTTCAAAGGACCATACTGGAAATCTGTGCCTAATGATTGAAGGGCAAGGGAAGATGTTTACATATTGATCAATAACTCTGAATCNTGTGCTGCTCTCTGGTGGAGAGGCTGCTAGATCATATCCTTAGGAAGGACCAACTCCTCCTCATTCCAGACTTTCCAAGAGAGGAGGAGGGTACAGATAGCCTGAGGGTTAGTGATCCTGAAACAGTCCTGGATTGTGAGATCAGGCCCCATCTGTGTGCCTAACGGGACAACACAGTTGGAACCTCAGTTTGTGGTTTATTTTCCATTCTCCTCCCCTGCTTCCTCCCCTTTTCCTCTTGGTATTTTTCAGACAGGGTCTTTCTTCGTAATCCAGGCTGACCTTGAACTTGTTATGTTTCCAGGATGTCCTTGAACCCATAGCCATCGTCCTGCCTCAACCTCTTGAGTCCCAGGATAACAGGCTTNNTTCACCATTCCCCTCTTCTCCATTTTCTTGTTTGTATTTCAGTTAGCAAAAATATGTTGGTGTGAAGAATAAGTTAATACATAGTATGCACACCAAAGTTTGTTTTTAGAAGAATAAAACTAAATATGAATAAATACTGAGTCCCTAGAAATCTTTGCAATGTATTAGTAACACAGATTACTTGATATAATTTATGATAAACTTCTTGGTTTTATTCAGGAATATTCTAGCTTCTTCTTCCTTAGTGTTTACATTTTGGGGTTCAATTCCTAGATGAGTCCACTTATAGCACCTTTCAGACAATCAGCTTTAAAACTCTTGATTGGGCCAGGCATGGTAGCACATGCCTTTAATCCTACTGCTGGGGAGGCAGAGCCAGGTAGATCTCTGTGAATTTGAGACAAACCTGATCTACACAGGGAGCTCCAGGCCAACCAGGGCTTACACAGTGCTCTGAAAAAAAAATCTTTATTGGTGTACATACTTTAGGTGTTTTTGTTTTAGGTTTGGATAGAGAATGAGAAGCTTAGTGCCTGTCTTAGTTACTTTTCTGTGATAAAACACCACAACCAAGGGAGCTTATAAAAAAACATTTAATTAGGCATACACTTTGTATGAGGGTTAGAGTTCATAATGGTGTAACAAAGGCATGGAGTAGGAATGGCTGAGAGCTCACATATTAAAACAGAAGGAGGAGGCAGAGAGCTCTGCACACTAGGAGTCTTTTGAAACCTGTAAGCCTGCTTCCAGTAATGTACCTCCTCCAACAAGGCCATGTCTCCTCATCCTTTGCAAACAGTGCCACCAATTGAGCCTATGGGAGTGATTGTCATTCAGACTGCCACAGTATGCTCCTCCAAGTTGGCACTCCCTGTCTGATTTGGGTAAAATTTGGGGAGGAATTGGTTTTAGGTAGGTGATGACCTGTTATATCCTCATACATTTGTGAGCATTTTTGGTTCTTGTTCAACCCAGTTTTATCTATATTTATTTAAACTATTTAATTTGTACTAAAAAGATGAGAAATTAATATTAAGACCTAGGAAGAATTTATATAGCTTCCATTATTCTCTAGATTCCTGGAGGCTTCATCTCACATGTCAGCTCTGCAGCTCACAGGCCTTCCGAGGAGGTGCGACTGGTCTCTTACTGTTCTGGATGATCCCTAGTTGTTGTGTATAGCAGCCACTAAACTCTGAGGGCACTCTCCTGCATATCAACACTATACCAAATGCCATTCAGGAGCATTAACTGATCACANTGGTGCTCTCCATGAGCAAGCTAGGAAGAAGGATACCCAGCTAGGTAAACAGTAGGGCTTGGGTTTGAACTTAGTGAGTCTGGGAGAAGCCAACAACCATTGCTGAGCACATTTTAGGCTTTATCCTGCTTATGCGTGCTCTCTGGCCCTTCCTGTCTTTTCTTTACAGGTTCATTACGTATTGATAGGTTCAGATTTTGTGTCCCCTACCACCTCTGCTTATCTCTCACTGCAGGCCCCCACACATTTACCTTCCATAGTGTTCTCTCTCTTGAGTCTCAGGTGTTTTCTAGCTCCTCACTTAGATGTCAATAGATTCTTCCAGTGGAGTAGATCTTCAGTCAGGGCCAGTCTGTCACCTTCCCACCAAACTAGCGCCCCCTATGACCTCCCNTGGGGAACAGGAGCCTCATCTAATCATTTGCTCAAGATGACCAGAAATTTCTTTCTCTTTATTGTCTGCCTCTGACTTCAAGCCCTTTACTGTCTACTGCTGCCTTCTTTCTAACCTCATTTTTAATCCAGTTCTTGCTTGCTGTATCCAAACAGCATCTCCATCTCTATGTTTCAAAACCACATCCAATTTAACCCTTCAGGCATATGCCTTAGCTCTTTTGCAACCTTCAATTATCTTTTTTTTTTAAATTTCATCTCTAGGTCCTTCTTAATATTTCTGTGTAAATATCATCTCCCCAGTGATTATTTATATTTACTTCCTGTGAGGGAAACTCCACGAGAGTTTGTTATTCTATACATCTCTATATCTCAAGCCCCCAGAGCTGTGCCTTGTATAGAATCAAGATAATATTAACAAGAGCTGCCATTTAGGCAGCACACACAATACACATAGGCAAGCAGAAATATGGGGTATATATAATACATACAGTCATAGGTACACAGTTCAAAATAATTTGTGTATTATGAATGTATTATATATGCTGCAATATGTACAAAACTACTGAATATAAGTTAGATATNTGTCCTAGTAGTGATGTAATGACAATGTTTTATGTAGGTTTGGTGAGAATTAATTGGAGTAGAGATTTTTTTTGAAGTAGAAAGTGCTTTCATTAACCCTCACCAAAAGCACCAGATAGTAGGCATTATTCTGATTATTACTGCNGCTGGTATAATTATGTCTGGTTTATAGAGGGGGAAGACCCTGGCTGTAGAGATGCTTAGTAACTGGTTGCTCACAGGGAAGATTGATAGACTTCACTGTCAGAGTGCTCACAAATTCTGTAGTCTCCTACATGCTTTCTGCCCTGACGCTGTGGTAGAAGTGCCTGGTGGCGTCTAGATTTGCTCTAGCTTCATGGCTGATGTCCCAACCTTTAGTTTATCTTTTCAGTCTAGAGCTGTTCATCTAACTTTTAGATCCTAAAATGTAACCTAGAACCAAAGCCCTCCACTGTTCTTTGCTAAAATTGAAGCTCCTTTCTTTCTAACTAACCCTGCTCTCATTATGTCCTCTTTGCCACTTGTCCCCATATGCATCTGCCACACTCTAGAACCCTTGCCTCCTGCAGTTCACTGCATGAGCTCTCTCCCCTGCCTTGCTTGATACTTTTTTCTTCTTAGACATTTTCTTTGTCTTTTCTCTCCTTCCAACCCCATGGAACTATGTAGATTGGTTGTTGCTCCTCTGAACAGTTTCAGTTTCTATATGAACCCACTGTGGAAGCACTATTCATACCCGCTCAAGGTAAGGGGTAGTCCATCTCTTATGTGCCGCCTCCTCCACTTTCTCCTACCTTTGCCTTTGGACATCATCATGTTGAAAAGAAATTTGCTGACCAGCTTTCCTGTGGTCCTGGTACCTACTAAAAGGCCTGGTAAATAGTAGGTGCTCAGTAACTGTGGGGACAGTGAGTCCTGATAGATGGGGTAGGCCAAAATAATCCAATGGCTATCTTGAATACCTATGAAGGTCCTCGCTCAGCCCTTATGTTCTAGACCCTATAGTTATGTGACATTAAATACTGAAAGGAATTATTTTAATGTACAAGATTCAAGGACAAAGTATTGTAAACTAGTTTCCATTCGTGTAAGANCAATGTTATTTTCTGAGTTTCTTTAGTGCCGTGCTCAAAGTCTTTTTGGAGACTCACGCAATCTCTGAGCTGTAATCCCCTGTAAAATCAAAGCAAAAAGCAGGTCACATGCCTCCAACATACAAGGGTACAGGAGATTCATTACCGTTCCAAAATGGAGGAAAGGGAGCACAGTGAGGAAATATTGGACCAAACCAAACCAGAAACTTACTGGACAAAGTCTAAACTCTGCATCTTCATGTCTGATGTCAAAGCTCTCTTTAGATCTCTATCTCCTTTCAGCTTTGTTGATTACAACACACTTTTTTTTCTCTTGATCTGGTTCCACACCATGTTAGCAGCTTTCCTCAGCAGTTGACTCTGGTGTCTCTAATATCTTGGAGTCTCCAAGGCAATCCAGGCTCCACCTTCACAGCTTCACACAATGGCTTCTCAGGACTTCAGTGCAAGGACACCCCTGACACACGCCTGGCCTCAGTGGCTTTCCTTAGTCATGGAGGGAGATTCCATAACCCCTTTCTTGTATCCTTGACTTTAAATACAGAACCATGTGACTGAAGCTGCCAAGTTCTGCTGCTTGCTGGGGCAGGAACATGACCCCTTTGTTCAATTACATCTTCACCAGCTTACTAGTTTCAGTGGTTTCTTTCACTGCTAAAGATTGGCTTTCCTGGAACTCACTCTATAGACCTGTGAAGAGACATCATGGCCACAGCAACTCTTATATAGGAAAATATTTCATTGGGGCTGACTTATAGTTTCAGAGGTTTAGTCTTTTTATCATCATGGCAGGTGCAGACATGGTGCTGGAGAAGGAGCTGAGAGTTCTACATCCGGGTCAGCAGCCAGCAGGAAGAGACAGGGAGAGACTTTGTCTGGCTTGAGCATTTGAAATGTCAAAGCCCAACCCCAGTGACACTCTTCCTCCAACAAGGCTATACCTCCTAATAGTGACACTCTCTGGTGATCAAGCATTCAAATCTATGAGCCTGCAAGGGCATTCTTATTCAAACCGCTACAGTCTGCTTTAACATTAGAGAATATCTGTCTAACATTGTAATTTAAGGTCGGGTGTAGTTGATGCATTCCCCACACCTTTAGTCAGGTGGTTTGTTTTTATTATGAAACACAGAAAAATAGAACAATAATACAATAAACACTTTTATATCTATCACTTTAACATTTGGACACTCTTGCATTTATTGGTGTCTGTGTGTTTGTGTGTGTGTGTGTGTGTGTGTGTGTGTGTGTGTGTGAGAGAGAGAGAGAGAGAGAGAGAGAGAGAGAAAGAGAGAGAGGGATCGATCTTATGTCTCTTTCAAGGGTATGCCTCTCCTGATTTAAAAATCTCCCACTAAAGTCCTGCCTCTTTTTTTATTTTTAATTTTTTTTATTCATTTAGTTTTGTTATCTCCCAAGAGAACCCCTCTAGGGCTGGGCCCTTTAACACATGGGTCTTTGGAGAACATGTAAGATCAAAACTCTCATACCTGGCTGGTATCTTAATTGTAGATTGTGAGAGACCCTGAGCCAGTGGCACCTAGATAAGGCTTCCTAGGTTCTGGGCCCATAGACTCTAGCTCATTGAGCAAGGACACTTGCCACCAAACCTGGCAACCTGAGTTCTGTCACCAAGATCAACATGGTGGAAGGAAAGAACCAACTTCTGCAACTGGTCCCTTGATATCTACAAATACTCCATGGCACAAGTATACTCTCTCTCTCTCTCTCCCTCTCCCTCTCTCTCTCTCTCTCTCTCTCTCTCTCTCTCTCTCTCTCTCTCTCTCTCCCTCTCTCTCATACACACATACACACAAATAAATAAATGTAATTAAAAATAGGGCTGGGCATGGTGGCACAGACCTTTAATTACAGTACTCAGGAGGCAGAGGCAGGTAGATATTTGTATGGTTTTTCCCCCCATTTTTCTTTCTTTCTTTCTTAGAAATTTAATTAATTAATTAATTTTACATCCTAACTGCAGCCTCCCTTCCCTCTTCTCCTCCCACTCACCCCCTTCCCTCTACCTCCCCTCAACCCACCCCTCTTCCTTATTTGCTTGGAAAGGGGCAGGCCTCCCATGGACATCAGCAAAGCATGGCATATCAAGCTGCCCTTAAGACCAAGCACCCCCAATCCCTGTATTCAGGCTGGGCAAGGCAACCCAGCATGAGGAATAGTTTTCCAAGAGCCAGCCAAAACACCAGGGATAGCCATTGCCAGGAGTTCCATAGATAGACCAAGCTACACAACTGTTTACTTATATGCAGAGGGCCTAGGCTGGTCCCATGCAGGCTCCCTGACTGTTGGTTCAGACTCTGTGTGTTCCCATGGATTAGGGGTGGGTGGGCGGATGTGGGGCAGGTGGAGGGGTGGAGTATTGAGAGAGATGACTGGAAATGGGGGCTTTACAGAGTCAGGTAGAAGCCTCATGCAAGGGATATTTGGAGGTTTTAAGCTAACCTGGTCTACACAACAACTTTCAGGACAGTCAGGGATGCATAGACAGACTCTTGTCTCAAAAAACAATAACACCAACAAAAAGTTTATTGTAGTAAGCTGCTAAATTTGGGGAGTAATTTGTTAGTAGCTTGCAGTAACACTCCAATATAGACTTAGTTCCATTAATTACAGTGGGCTCCTTTATTTGGCTGCTAAAATGTGGAGAGTAAAGCCAGTTTTCATCAGTCCTAAGAATGTTTATTCAACTATTGATAGCAGGCACTGGATCTCAGATATTCTCAAGTTGTTTCGATAAAAGACTTCACATCTTTTAGAAGTAGCATCTTATTGTTCAGTCTCTGAGAGACTCTCTGTTATCACCACCATTCTGAGCCCAGCAGGAGTACTCTTATCTTAGCTGTGAAGAAACTGGGACTAATTCCAGGATTGTAGAGCATGGCATGTGAAGGGTTCTTTCTGTGGATTCCATGATCTTTGAGAAGGGAGTGTACATGGGGCAGGGGGAAGGCGGGAGGGAGAGGAGAGGTGTGGCCCTTCTTAACTTTTTCATGGTCCAGACATAAGCAAGAAGAGCATCAGCTANGCAATAGTGAAGTCTCCCACAGAGGAGGAGTTAGAGGTTCAGTACTGTACTTGCCAAGAAGCCTCGTACAGAATTTTGGCACAGTGCCCAGAGAACTGAGAAGGCATAGGACTCCTGTGTTTCAAGACAAGGCAGGAACCTGGGGAGGCAATTCAACTGCTCATGTGCTTCCCATGCAAGCATGAGGACTTGAGTTTGACCCCCAGAACCCAGGTTGAAAGATGGGTGCAGAAGCATGTACTTATATTCCAGCGCTGGGGAAATGGAGACAAGGAGAGCCCTCAAGTTCAGTTGTCAGCCAAGCTATTCTAATCAGTGAGCCCCGATTCCCTGTGAGAGACCCTCCCTGTCTCAGACCCCAAAGTGGAAGATGGTTCCAAAGGAGCAATGTCTGAGTTTAGCCTTTGGTCTCAACACACACGTGCACCCATGTACACATATATGCACCTGTACCTGCACATGTGAATTCCCCCATGCACAAAGCAGCTGGACTTCCTCCACAGGGACCTGTGCTCAGGGATTTGATTTGTATATGGTTTACCACTCTAGGCAGGTCCATTGGTGCTGATTGTTAAAGCTATTTACCAGGTTTGCTGCTTGCACAGATGTTGAAAGTGATTGAAGATCTTGGATTCCATCTAAGGTGACACATGGGGCCCAGAACTGAAGAAATATCCAGGAGTATGGGGTCTGCTTGTGAAGCTGAGCTCTTCTGGCCCTGATGATCAAATACAAAACCATTCACCANGGTCTGCTACTGTTCTGTCTTCTTAATAGGAAGGCATGCTCCTTGTAGAAGGTTTGGAAACAAGATTTCAGCCTGACGTTGAGTTCTGGGTAATAGGTTCTCTCATTAAGATAAATTTGGAGGTTGCCAAATGGTCTGTATAAGGAGACAGTCTGAACAAAGAGACAGACAAGTGGGTTCATTTGATGCCCAAAACAAGGCAGCCAAGGCAAAAATGAGGGAGCTGTCTCGGTGAGTTCAGTCACATGTTTTATATTCTTCAGCTTCAGGAATGTATTTGGGAATTCAAAACTGGGGAGGGACATTTGACTCATATGACTTAATTTTCTCGAACATTTATTTGTGTGTGCGTGCACATGCACGTGTGTGTGTGTGTGTGTGTGTGAGTATGTGTGTGTATGTGTGTGTGTGTATGTGTGTGTGTTTTGAGACAAGGCACACATAAGGAGGTCAGAGGACAACTTGTATGGGTTAGTTCTCTTTTCACCATGCAGGTTGCAGGGATTAAACTCAGGTTGCCAGACTTGACAGCAATTGTTTTCACCCAGAAAACCATCTTTCAGCCCCCACTTATTTGGCTTTTATAGCTTTCAGATCATACCATTGCTGCCAGATGGATCCTCAGACCCAGAAGCAACAATATTGAAGCAATATGGGAACAGAGAAACAAGTCTGGTTAGTAGTGAATTAGAAACACGGATACTAGCTGTAGACGTTAAGACTGAAGAGCGGCTGTTCAGTGGTGTTAAATTGCAAGAAGTGAGTCTAAAAGACTTTTGCCTTTTCTGAGGAATGCTTTCATCTTCCGGAATTCCCACAAGTCCGGTCTTTCTGCATGGTTGTAACCCTATACCTATGTTTCTTAGGTTTACAAAATATGCTTGTGGGTGCTTTAAGTGTACGGAATCCAGAAGGTGCTTAGACACATCAAATGAGAGATGAACAAAGCCCATTTCTTATAGTAGGGGGCTCATGCACTACCTGCTGATCCCCAGCAAACTTCAAGAGGTAGGTTATCAGCAAAGGAAAGATTGGGAGGACGAGGAAGGGTGATTGGTGGTGGTGGTGAGTGGGGAGGATGTGGAAAGTTNGTACAAGCTGAAGGAAATTCTTCATGAGGATCACACAGAGAATTAGAGGACTGTCTAGGTACTCACTCTAGTGTGGTGACAAGGCATTAACAGTGCCTTCTGGTCTGTCTCCTCACCCACCTTTATCTTCCCCCAGATTTTGAGCTAGTTAATGCAACTAGTTTGAGAGTTGTCAAAGTTGATGACTGTACTCTAAGATTTACCCAAGAAGTGTGTAAATAACCTCATCTGAGAGAAAAGCTCCTTATTGTTGAAAGAGCTGTCTGTCTACTGAGTATGCTGTTTGCTGGCAACACCATCGAGGGCTGCCGTATATATTATTTCAGTCAAAGAGTGGTTTGATCAGGAGTTAAAGGGGGATCAGAAAGCAGGTTGTATTTTCCTACAGTGTTATCTTCTGGGAGACTCAGAAGAAGCAGTTGAAGACTGTGCTTTCTGAATGGATAACTCAAGATTACCGAGACTCTCTGGGCTTTCTTTGGGGCAACACTCCAAATCTGTGATTCTTAACTTTCCTTTAATTCCCAGTTAATCAAGGCAAGAGAGGGACAATATGAAACATGAATGGTATCCACTTTCACTTCACTGGAATTGTCTGCTTGGAAATTATTAGTGTCCAGTACAGGGAACTCTGGGGGAAAACATATAATTGCTTGTCACCATAGATTGATAAAAATGAGTATTTGAAAATCTTTCTCTCTTGAAACTGTATTTTCTGGTACAGCCATTCATTTCTGCTATGTGTAGTCTGGAAATTCTGTAAAGTTGCAGATATGTGATGAGAGTGACTGAAACCAGGGAAAGAATTAATAAGGGAGGAGGGGCATGCTCTTCCTAGTGTGCTGAGGAAAGCTTGCAGTGTGCCATCCTGTAGTGATGTGGGGAAACAGGTGATGAGCTCTCCCTTAAGAGTATGTTAGTGGAGCTAGGAATGGATGCCGGGATACCAGGCATGGGACTGTACATTCTTTGCGTGGTCTCAGAGCGAAGAATGGAGGAGTTCTGAGGAAANGTATCTAGTCTCATATTTAGGAATTAGCTACTGAATACTCTGCTGTGCCCACTGTGAAGGTAGAAGTCTTCAGTGGAGGTTGGACATATGTGGTAGAGAAGTTAGAAAAAGGATTTTGGGTGTGGGTGTGTTGAAGGGGAAGGCGGGGGGGGCGAGGAAGTAGGAGAGGTGGGTTCTGTATTTGGTATGTAAAATAAATAGAAAATCTTTTAATAAAAAATTAAATTAAAAAAAGAAAAAAGAAAAGGTATTTTTGTACTGGGAGAGATATTAAACTGCTTCTTTTGGGAAACAATTACTTGCATTGATTATTAGTGATGAGTATAAAATAATTCCTTCTTTAGGGTGACACCTTCTAATTTTAAAGTGCTTTTGAATTATATTTTTTAATCTCTATGATAGCGCTCCATTTTAAGAAAGGAAAGAAATAAAACATAATTAAATGAGAATCACCATAATTGATGATTTCTATTGGGATGGTTACCAAACAGATGGAAAAGTAAAAGAGGTTTCCTAAATCTCAAATAGCTTCAAAACTATTTGCACAGATAGGACATACACAAGTAAGACTACAAGATGGCCCATGTCATTTGCTTAATGAATAATTGGACTAGTGGTTTTCAAAATGTAGTCCCTAGAACTGCAGTTATTCATATTAACTNGGAATCTTGTTACAAATAGTAGGTAGAAATTATGAGAAAAAGTCATCCTGAGTGAGGTAACCCAGACNNAGAAAGAAAAACATGGTATGTACTCACCCATAAGTGGATATTATCTGTTAAATAAAGGATAGCTATGCTACAATCCACAGACTCAGAGATTCTAGGTAACAAGGAGGGTTCAAGAGGGGATGCCGAGATCTTGAAGATGTAGAAGAGATTTTGTGAGTGGACTGCGGGTGGGTGTGGATGGGAACATGAGCAATTGGGTTGGGGGAGCAGACAGGGAGAGTCTCAAAAGAGACTACCGGAAAGAGGAGACATTTCAGGGTCAGGTAAAAAGTTGGCACAAGGGAATCTCCCAGGAATCTACAAGGATGACCCCAGCTGAGACTCCTAGCAATAGTGGATATGTAGCCTGAACTGGCCATCTCCTGTGACCAGACAAGACTTCAAGTNGAGGGATGGGGAAACCAACCCAACCACATAACTTTGCACCTACATCTGTCCTGCCTATGGGATGTGATGGAGTAAGGGTGACCTAGAGGTTGAGGGAGTAGCCAACCAATGACTGGTTTAGCTTAAAACCCATGCCAGGAGAGTAAGCCCACCCCTGACACAGTCTGGTGCACTAGGACTCACGGGTTAGATGACCCAGAGACCTAGGATAGAACCAAACATGAATGGAGGAAAAAAAGTGTCAATGTAATGATGCCTAAGGATATTCTGCTATACACGTAGACTGGTGCCTACACCAGTTGTCATCAGACAGACTTCATTCAGCAACTGACAGAAACAGATGCAGACCCACAGCCAAACATTAGGTAGAGCTCAGGAAATCCTACAGAAGAGGGAGAGAAAGGATTGTAGGAGCCAAAAGGGGTCAAGGACACCATAAGAAAACCCACAGAATCAACTAAACTGGGCTCATTGGGGCTCACAGAGACTGAACCAACAACCAGGGAGCCTGCATGGGACTGACCTAGGGACTCTGCACATATATTACAGTTGTGTAGCATGGTCCTCTTATGGGAGTCCTAACAGTGGGAACAGTGGCTGTCTCTAACTCTTTTACTGGCTTTTGGGACCCTACTCCTCATACTGGGTCACCTTGCCCAGCCTTAATATATGGAGAGGTACTTAGTCTTACTGCAACTTGATATGACGTGTTTTGTTGATATCCATGGGAGAATTGCCCTTTTCTGAACACAGAAATGGAGGAGGAGTAGATTGGGGTCTGGGAAGTGAGAGGGGTTGGGAGNAGGGGAGGGAGGGGAACTTTGTCTGGGATATAAAATAAATAAATAAATTTATTAAAAAACAAAAAAAAACAAATTGTAGGTACAGGCCACACTCTGCACCTACTGAATGAGAAACTCCTGGAGTGAGGTTTTGTTATTATTGGTGCTGGAGGGGATTAGATTCCCCAGAGCCTCCTGCATGCTGAGCATGAACTCTGAGCTGTGTCCCACTGAGCTGTATTCTTATCTTGTGATAAGTGTTCTCAAGTTTAGCATCACTGCTCCACTCTAGTATATCTTAATGCTTCTCAATTCCTCTCAGATTTTGGCCCATATAAAAGTCATTAAAAAATATTAAAAATGTGATGCAACAACAGGAGGTTCTCTAGGTGATTTAATGCATCTTGAACTTGAGAATTGCTCATCTGAAAACTTCTTAACATGTACTTTTGTTCCCCACACAAGCCTCTGTTGGATTTATTTGTGAGTTTTTGTGATAGTTTTGAGACATGTGGCCCAGGATGGCCTTTAAATTCCTATGTAGCTGAAGCTGGCCTTTGAAATCTTGATCCTTCTACCTTCCACCTTCAAAATGGTGGAATTATAGGTTCACGCCATACTCATCTTGATTAATGTTTCTAATGAAGTTGTTGGTTTTGCTGGATGATTCTCTGATAACTATAGAATTGTTCTTTGTGATTCAAGAGAGGAGTGGACTCTGAGATGTAGTGGACTATAAGCTCAAGTATGGAGTACAAATGACAAATATTATCAGAGCCCTTAATATTCTTGTTACTCATGGTTCAGCACTTACTGTTTAGCTTTTGGCCATGCTTGGGTGTCCCTGTGGCACCTATATCTACAATGTAGTCTTCTTTACAGAGAAGAACTGCCTAAGTCATCCTGGACAGATAATAGCACATTTTAGAAATGACCCCTCAGTTAGCCAATATTTCCACTACTGTAGGGCCTCTCTAAAGTCACAGGCTGGTTGGTCATTCCTCTTATATTTCCTCCTGGCTTCTGCTTCCTGAAGACCCCTGAAGACCCGTCATGGACGTCTGTCAGATCACCCTGAGTGCCAGAGTCATCTGAAACTGTTGGGATGTGTGTTCATCTTATAAGTTGAAGGGCTTTGTGACCTCAAGGAAGCATTCTCCAAGTTTGTGAGCTGGCCTCCTTTGGCATGTACTTCAGGTAGTCTGATGTGCCCCGAGCGTCTCACTGCCTGAAGTTTTCATGTTTGCATCTTTTGTTTGTCCTTTCCAAGGACAGAGTTCATATTCCCAACCTGTAGGCTGGCAGAGAGAGTTGAAGGTGCTCAGATATCCACTAGCTGCTTCTGTCCCTGCCCGCAGAGTGGTCAGGGTGGTTCACTTGGCACACTGAAGCTCAAGGTGCAGGCATCATCCATCACCCATGCCTACTCCTCCATTGCTCTTCATAGAAAACTATTTGTTTTGATAAATCCCTCTGACATGAGATCTAGGACCACTTGGTGAACCCTGGGAGAGCTGTAGACTTTAGTTTGGCCTCTTTGCCTGTAAGTAGAGTAAAATCTGATTAACTTTTNCTTTCCTTTCCAGGGATTTAAGTTAGTTGTTAGAGTGCTTATCTAACATGTCTGAGTTCCTGGGTTTGATACCCAGCACACACCTATATCCCAGCATCCAGGAGGTGGAGGCAGGAGGATCAGAAATTGAAGATCATCCTTGGCTATATAGAAAGTTCAAGGCCAGCCTGGGTTACATGAGATTCTGTCTCAAAAAAAAAAAACAAGTAATGAAAGTATTGGGTTATAACCCATAGAACAAGTCAAATATCCATGAGTGCATACTTTCATACATAAATAATTGAATACATTAGCAAATTGGTTGGAGGGATAGTAAAATTCTAATTAATTTGTGCAGAAAGAATGAGGGAAATAGAAAATCAGAAGCAAGTACTGTAGCATTGTTTTAGATAATATCTACTAATGAGTAAAAACATTAGTCAGTCAGAATTTAAGGAAAACCCAGATATTTGTTTCAATGAATCTTTCCAGAAATTATTAATTGCAAATGGAAATATAGTAATTTTGTGAGGAAGCCTGTCATAACTTACTTTTCCCACATGGTCAGAGTTACTATTGCCAGTGATAAGACATAATCCTGTACCCCTTGATACACAGCCTCAGAAGGGGGTTAGTTCAGACTCTCTAGAGAAACACAGCTATTAGGTTGTAAATAAATTTACCACAAGGAACTGGCTCACCAGTTATGGAAGCTGGCAAGTCCCAAAATCAGCAGAAAGAGAGCAAGTTGGAGGCCTGGGGAGCTCATGGTGTGTTCTAGGGTGATGCCAAATGCCTAAGAGCCAGGAAGAACTGTTGCTGAAGTGTAGATCTAGAGACAGCAGTTAAGACCCTCGAAGAGCCAAAGTTTCAGATTGAGTCCAAAGGCAAGCACCAGCCAGCCTGGAGGCAGTCAGGAAGGAGCTCTCCTACTGAGAAGAGGATCAGCCTCTTTGCTCTGTTCAGCTCAGCTGGCAGGGAGGGCACTTTGCTGTATTCAGTCTTCCAGCTCAATTGCTAATTTAATTCAGAGTACCTTTATAGACATGCCCAGAATATTGTTTGTGCAACAGTGCACTCCATGGTCAATCATAATTTTTTTTTGGCATTAAGAAGAATACATGAGTAGTTCTGTGGTACTCTTGCCAAAAAAAAAATGTGGGAACCTCATCTAGTCATAAGCAAGCTTTAGATAAATTCACGTTGATAGATATTTGTTAAATAACTCACCAATTCTTTTGAGGCAGGATCTCAGACTTGAGGTCAGCCTGCTGCAGCTTCCTGAGTGTTAGGATTATAGGTATAAACACCACATCCAGTTCTGACCAGTGTTATTTAAGTGTTATTAAAACCAAGGTTGGAAGAGACAAGGAAAGACTGAGGGACTTTAGGAAGTTGAAGCACACTCAGGTAGGACAGCTAAATGCAATATGGAATCCTGAATTGGAAACTGGAACAAAAAGGGATGTTAATCCAAAAACCAACAAAATTAGAAATGTCCACATCGGTCTTAATTACATTGCACTCATGGTTCATTTCCTGGTTCTTGATTTTTTATAAACATACAATGATTATGTAAGGTATTAATATTAATAGAAACCAGTTGAAAGATACACAGAAACTTATTTTTGCAGCTTTTCCGTGCCTCAACTTATTTTAAAATAGAAGGTTAAATTCTTTTTGAAAGGATTTATTTTATTTTTAATTAGATGTACGGGTGTGTATATATATCTGTGTGTGGGCATGAGCTTGTGAGTGCAGATAGATGTCCACAGAGGCTGGAGGTGTTGGGTTCCCTGGAGCTGGAGTTACAGGTGGTTATAAGCTGCCTGGTGGCAGGTGCTGGGAACTGAACTTGGGTCCTCTGTAAGAGCAATATGTTCTCTTAACCACTGAGGCATCTCTCCAGCCCCTCAAAACAGAAGCTTAATGGGTACTCTGAGAACTTTTTAATGATAGAAGATATTTTTCTATCATTTAAATTCACAACAGTCCCATGTTTGTGAGCATACACATCCAATTTTGTGTCTACTGCTCAATGTTTTCCACAGAGACTGAATTCAATCTATATTTATTTTATGAACACCTTCTTAAAATCTCTCAGATTTCTGCCCTGATTTTCTTTTTCTCCTCTGTGCTTTTCCTCTCTTGGCTCTGCTGGCCTTGTTGTTTCTGGAGTCTTTGTCTCTGAAATGATGATATATGCATATTATGAAGACAAAGAACACTGGGCCAGAACCCAAGAGGCTGTGGTGCCAGCATCTTAGTCTGGTTCTATTGTTAATTTGGTTTCTTTCCACTTATAATTTTCTGAGACGAAGTAGTTTTGGCTAACTACCATGTACACAAGTTGGTGTATGGGTTAAAATGATTATATGCATTATCATGCTCTATTTTTAGATTTTCTAAATGTTTAATCTATATGCGTTTTCCCATCTTGTCCTCAAAGTCTTTGATTTTTATCAGAGACTTCATAATATGCACCCTATATCGTATATATATATATATATATACATGATATATGTATATA
>LZPO01117630.1:26401-39315 GCA_001675575.1 Neotoma lepida
ACACACACACACACACACACACACAGAGAGAGAGAGAGAGAGAGAGAGAGAGAGAGAGAGAGAGAGAGAGAGAGAGAGAGAGATTTTTTTAAGTTAAAAAACAGAGAAGAAATAGTCCTAAGATTGAATGATGCCTACTGTGTGTGTTATTTTTGCCTGGGTAGTATATCACTATTTTTCTATTATTTGAGTAATTTGCTTAGATTGTGAGGTAAGATGGAAATGATGGAGACTGGTTGACGATGACAAACACTGAAGGCTCTAATAAGGAAAACTTGATTTTCTTCATCAGAAAAGATAATTTGGCTAGGCTCATATATTGTCCTAGCATAGGGTATGCCTTGGTTCCTTTGGAGTACGTAGTAGACATTCTCTGTCCCTCTCCTTGCCCCTTTCTTTCTCTCCCTCCTTCCCCCACTCTCTCTCTCTCTCATTCCCTTTCCTCCTCTTTCTTTTCTTGAGACAGAGTCTCTTTATGTATCCTTGGCTGGCCTGAAACTCACTATGTAGACCCCAGACTCACAAAAAAAATCTTCCTGCCTCTGCCTCCAGAATATGGGAATTCAAGGGATGCACCCCCATGCCTGGCAGTGGACATAATTTAAAAAATAATATCTCCCAGTTTCATTTGTCTTTACTGGCTTGTTTCCTTGTGTTGCCTCCTCTAGAAGTTCCCCCTCTTATTTGGCCTACACATTGACATCAAAGATCCAACTTCCTCAGTGTGCCACTCAAGGATACTTCTAGGATATGACCATACCAAAATAAAAGCACATTGCAAGAGTTCGTTAAGTAAAAATAAGAAATGACCCCTGCTTTCAGAGANCTTTCCATCTACTGGAAGGATAAAATCTACAAACAAAAGACAACCTGGGCATACACAGCCGAGAAAAATACTATGTAAGGGACCTGAGGGGAGGAAGCAGGGAATATATTTATCTCCTTTGTCCTCAGCTCAAGTCACCTCAGTCTTCTCAATAACATGAAAATATTCCCACTTTATAGTTCAGGAACATGATGTTAATAGACATTACATGCTTTATGTCCTGTGCAGTTACATAGACAGGAGTGAGACTGACCTTTGGCTGTGTGAATAGAAAGCTTCCACTATCACTGGGCAGAGTAAGAGAGAAAGCTTTGAGAGGATGCTGGTGATGAACCTCAAAGATAGACAGGATTGAAGAGATAGAAGTGAAAATCCATACAAGTTGTGGAGCAACAAGAGACAGCATGTGCTGGGGAACAGAATTTTGGGGTACTAGAGCAAAGGAAGAGAGAGTTTCACTGGACTACAGGTTGGGTTGGGAGCCCAGTATCATGGGCCTCATCTTCCAAATTGAATTTGGACTTTATTTCCCAACTCCTTTAATAAGCCATTGAAAGTGTTTGTGAAAAGGAGTGACATGACTTTATTACATTCATATGCTATGAGGCACATAATTAAGGGAAAGTCTGTCATCAAGAGAGCTAGTGTTCAGCAAGTTACTCAAAATGGATGCAGAGTGTTTTAGTTTTACATTCCCACAGTAGTCCTGAGGAACAGGCTCATTTGTGCTTGGCATCTAGAGGTCAGGGAACAACCTCAGATGTCATCCCTCAGGTGTCCTTTGAGACAGGATCTCTCACTCACCTGATACTCACAAAATAGGCTCAGCTTGCTGTCCAGTGAACCAGGTACCATCTTCTCAGAAAAGAGGTTACAAACACATGGTGTCTGGCCCAGTTTTTTCTTTATGTGGGTTGTAGGGATTGAACTTAACTTATTATTACAAAGCAAACACCTTATTAACTAAGATATATCTCCAGACTCCAGGAACAAGTATTCTTAATGTCATCTCCCTATTGCAGACAGGATAACATTGAGAGGTTAGGTAATGATCAGGACAGGTCCATGTGCCAGGATGTAACCTGGGTGAATACAATTCTACTATTGTCTGTTTATGATACAGTACCTGACAACAGCCCAGAAGACAACTTGGGACAGCTTTTCTTCTCCATTAAATTAATTAAAAATTTTCACCCATGTGAATGATAATTACCCCCCTTTCCTCCCTCCAACTTCTCCCAAGTCCTCACACTCCATTACCTCTCAATTCATGGTCTCTTTTTCTTTAATTATTATTGTTACAAATATATTTGAATAAATACGTAAATCCTGCTGAGTCCATTTAGTTTTGGTTATATGTTTATGTTTTTAGGGCTGACCACTTGGTATTGGATAACCAATTAGGAGAAGACTAATTCTCCTTTTCTCAGCAGTCGTTAATTGCCTATAGCTCTTCATCTAGGGGTGGGGTCCTATGACATTTTCCCATCCATGTTGATATATTAATCATTGCCCAGGTGATGTATAGTCAACCACATTGTGGAGATTTCATGGCTGTAGCTTTCCTGTCATGTCTAGAAGCAGAAGTCCTGGTCCTCTGGCTCCTAAATATTTTTGTCCCTTCTGTGATGTTNTCTGAGCTTTAGGTATAGAGGTTATATTGTAGATGTATTGTATCAACTGGGACTGTTTGATCCCATGACCAATTATTGTCTACATTTTGACTAGTTGTGGCTTTCTGTTGGTCTCAGTCTGCTGCAAAAAGAAGTTTCTATTTATGCTACACAGTACCTGACAGAAACCCAAAAAACAAGTTGGGCAGCTCTTCTTAGTCAAGTGTGATAGGCCACATATCAAGGCCTAAATTTAACATCAGTGTTGGTTAAGCAGAGACACAAGAGCAGCTGTGTGAGCCTAGGGCCTGATGCCGGGGCTGAAGCTGTGACCCTGTATCTTCTTTGTAGTTGAGGTTTCCTAGGGAAGCTGACACTCTGTGCAAAACAGTTGCCCTGTCCTTGGGAGTGTCATGGACAACCTTGCTTCAAACTCCTTAGCCTAGGCTTTTTGTTTGTTTCTAGGCAAATGTATTGATCTAGTCTTATAAACATTGAGGTCTTGGGTGTTTGGCGTAAATTACTTTTGAGATGGTTCTAGCAAACTTCCCAGGTGTTGGTGAGCATCTCATCTTTTTATTACTGGAGTTGAGACAAGGAGGTTCTCTGGAATTTAGTTGTTGATGAATTATTCCCTTTTCTGGGAGCATCCTTATTCTTTTGTGTATGTGAGCACCCTTCCCTGCTTTGCTACCTTGGGAGTTGTGTCATAGAACATTTGTTCANTTTTGTTTTTTTTGGAAAGGGCATGCATGTGTTTTGACTCTGTAAAGGTTTTTGGTGCACAGTTTAACAACTGTATGATGAGAATGTGCTTAATGCCCTTGTGCATATTAGGCAACGTGGGCCAGTCCAGTGACCTTTCTGTTCCATTTGCTACAGGTGACAAGAAGTACATCATGGGGCCCAAGCTTTCCACTCTTGATGCCACTGTCTTTGGACATTTGGCACAGGCGATGTGGACTTTGCCAGGGACAAGACCAGAGCGACTAATCAAAGGCAAGTACCAACCCTCTTCATGTTATAGGAGTTGCCGGGATGAGTGCATGGGGAGCAGCCTGGGGAGATGGGTGAAGTGAGAATCAGTGACACCCACAGTTCAGTGTCCCTAACATTTAGCTAATTTTTGTACCCACCACTTTCACTGCTTTTGCTCTCTTGGTAGAAACTTTGCCAAGAGAGCAGCAATAAAGAGCCAGGATAATTTAGAACTGGTCCAAACTCAGGAGTGTGAGTGGCTTGGGTAGGGAAATTTTCTGCTATAGCTTTGGGACAATGAGGACACCCTTGGCCTTGTCACGTGTATGAATATGTTAAAGTGAATGTTAGTTCTTTGGTCCTAGCTGTTGACAGAGCCACACAAGCTGCTCCTGGAACTGCTGGACATAGTGAGAAATTCTCCTTAATTTAGACGAATAGGAAGACAGACTGAATGGTCAGCAGTTCTTAAAATATACTTGTGGTGGGTCAGTGAGATGGCACAGCAGGTAAAGGGACCTGCTGCAAAGCCTGACAACCAGTGTCGATCTCCAGAACCCACATAGTAGGAGAAAATCNATTCCTGCAGGGTGTCCTCTGACCTTCCTGGTGCCACTCTGAAGCGATAAGTATGATAAAAATAAAACCACACACTGCAGCTATACATGTAACTATCAGATATTACACATTTACCTGGAGAAAATAGAGAAAAGGTAGAAAATTTTAAAAAATGAGAAATGTAAACTAGGCATGGTGGTTCACACCTGTAATCCCAGCACATGGCGAGCTAAGGCAAGAAGATGATGGGTACAAGCCAGCCTTGTTTACACAGAGAGTTCCAGGCCATCCTGAGCTAACAAATAAAGAAGCAGACAAACACACATATTTGTGATTTCATCCATCACACAGAGAACTACTGATACTGTGCTATGTATCTTTATTTTTTTTTATCAAGTATAAGTGTGCATGTGCTTTAAAAAGTGGGAACTATAATGTCAACNCAGTTATTACCTGAAGTTTTGAATAAGCAGTACATTTGACTCTTCCCTTGTCATGAAATATTCTTCAAGAATGTATTTTTAGCAGTTATATAATATCCTATTCTTTTGCTCTATTGTAATTTATGTGGTTAGTATTATTTTGTATTTATGGGTTGCTTAAGATAATTTTGCTAGTATTCTTTTTCTTAAGTTTCAAAAATTTTGTGTATGTGTATAGTGTTTGTGTGCACGTGTGTGCGTGCATGCGTGTGTGTGTGTGTATGTGTGTGAGTGTGTGTGTGTGTATGAGCATGCTGATACCTATACATGTGTATGGAGGCTGGAAGGCGACGTTAATATCTTCCTCTCTGTTTCTTTTTTTTAACAGGCATAAAGGGTATTTATTCTGAAAAAGCAATATATTTTATGATGGTTATGAACTTGTAAAAACATTGNCTTAAGGAAGCTAACACATATGCTTTAAATGGGCTTAATACAATATACAGCATAAGTAATAGAAATTTTTAAATATATACAGTAGGCTTTCCTGGATGTGATAAGGTTTGCATTTCAGCATTATTCTATAGAATCAAATTCATATGAAAAATTTAACTAGAATTTACAGACCTGACTCCTACTCTTTAAGTATTTAAAAATTTTTTTTTGCTATTTATGGAATTTTTTTTGTTTTTTTTAATTGTATTTATACTATGCCTCTTTTACATCATGTGTCTTGATCCTGTTCATTCCTCTGTCCCTTCACATCCAACCTCCACAGCTGCACACCCCCAAATAAAACAAAATTTAAGAGAAAAAAGTAAAAGTAAAAATAAAATAAAATAAAATAAAATAAAATAAAAAGGGAGAAACTTAAGAATCTCATCATGGAAGTTGCAGTGTGACACAGTGAGTTACACTGTGTACCCCTTTGTCCATATATCTTTATTTGCAAATGTTCATTGCAAAGAATTATTGGTCTGATTCTAGCCCTCTGGTTTCTACAACACTATCGATGCTGGGCACTCTCTTGGGCTCCTCCTGGATGTCTTGTTGTTGCTCTGTGTTGTGGAGGTCCTGTAACTTTGGGTCTGCAGGTCAGGTCCCTTCACATGCTCCTGCAGATCATAGATGGCTTGGATGATGGGGCGGGCCAAGTCATATCCTTGGGTCTGGACCTGGGCAGCTGCAGGGTTGATCCACCAGATGTGAAATGGGGACAGCTCTCCCATGCTTACAACTTCCGGGCTGACTCACCCACACCTGCACTGACAGGGTTGGCTCCTCCATTCTTATGATCACAGGGCCATTTCTCCCATCTACCCCAGATGTTGATGGGTGTGGGGTGTGAAGAGCAACTCTCCCCACCCATGCTGCCACAGGACAGATGAAAAATAGGGAGAACTCTCCAATGCTCACAACTCAGGGCTGGCTGCTCACTTACACCTCCTCTAACAGGGTTGGCTCTGTTGTGTTGCCCTGGCAGGGTCTGCTCTCCTAAGTGTTGCAGATTGTGCGTGGCAGGGGTAACTCTCCCACTCTTGTTACCTCACGGTCCACTCTCCCACCTGCCTTAGATGTTGATGGGTGGGGTCAGTAGAAGGGCATCTCTCCCCAGCCCATGCAGCCATGTGGGAGATGAGGGGTGAGGCTAGGTCTTCCATGGTCACTTCCTCAGGGTTGGCTCACCTGTGCTCTCCTCAACAGGGTGATCTCTGCTGTGCTGCCCAGACAAAGTGCAGGGCAAGATTTCCCTTGTATTGCTGCTCATCAAGGGTTCAGCTCCCTCAACATCCCAGCCTGCTCCCTTCCTCTCTCATCTCTTCAGATCTGCCTCTGTCCACAGGACCTGAACCATTCTCTTTCTCTCTCTCCCATGAACCACCATACCAATACCTCTGCTCACACTAGTAGTGTCCATCTGGCCGGTACTTCAGGGTACCAGGTGGGCCCATGCTCTTCCCCAGGAGCCAGGAGTGGACAGTCCCAGACCTGTGAGTAGGTCTCCTTGACCCACTCAGGTCACCCTGGAGGTAAGCTGGGCCATTTCCTCATCAAAAAGAGATCACCATAGTACCCGGGCGAGAGGCAGGCTTCTGGTTGGTGTGTCCTGCTGCATGGTACTGGCTGGGGCATTTCTCTGGAATGGGGGTTAAGGTATGCCCTGCCTGTGGCTTGCTGAGTCCCGACCACCCCAGGCCACACGGCACACTCGGTGGGGCATTTCTCTGGAATCTGGTCGGGAGCCCTACTCTATTTATTTTTGAGACAGGTCTCTCACTGAATCTCATTGGCTAGGCTGGCTGGTCACTGAACACTGGGCATCTATGTAGTAAGCTTTGTCAAGACAGCCAGTCTGCAAATAATGACAAAGAGACTTAGTATTATTTATGAAACCTTGGCCTTTAGCTTAGGTTTGCCCCCAACTAGTTCTTATAACGTAAATTAATCTGTTTTTATTGATCTACGTTCTACCAGGAAGCTGGTTACCTATCTCCATACTGTCCATCCTGCTTCCTCTGTGTCTGGCTGGCAACTCTGCCTTTGTTCTTCCCAGAGTCCCCTCTGTCCCTGTAAATCCTGCCTAACCTCTTCCTGTCTAGCTATTGGTCATTCAGCTCTTTATTAAACCAATCAGAAGGCACCTTGACAAAGACACATTTTGACAGTGTAAAGAAATATTCTGCAACAGATCTGTTTCCACTGTCCATTGCTGGGGTGATAGACACGTACCTTTGTTTCTAGCATTTACATGAGTTCTGGGGATCTGAACTCAGGTCCTTATGCTTACCACCACAGGCATTTTACTGACTGAACTNTCCCTCCAGGCCCTCTCCTCTTATTTTAAATCAGTATTTTATAGTGAACATTGTAAATATGTACTCATCCTTTCCTATGATTATTCCTGGAGCCTAAATCCTAGGTGGGGATTGCTATCTCAAAGGACAGATGCTTTGGGTTTGTATGCTTTCTAGAAAGGCCAGAGTATTTTCTGCTCTCATGAGCAATGTCTGAAAGCCTCCTCAATTTTAATTCCTTGATTAGGGTAACTATAATTTGCTTTAATAATTTAACTATTTTGTAATCTGTGTTGTTATCAGTAATAGTCTTTCTGCATTTTTGTTGGCNTATTTTAATGTTATAAAATAATGTGCTTAATGTAACATTTTCTGTTCTTTGTTTTTTTACATTTTATTTATTGTGTGTATGTAGTATGAATATGAACATGAACATGAGGCACATGTGCGAAGGTGAGAGGACAAATTGTAGGAGTTGGTTCTCTTTCTATGGTGTGGGTTTTGGGGATTAAACTCAGGTTGTCAGGATTGGTAGCAAGCACTTTTACCTGCTGAGCAGTCCCACCAACTTTCATTAAGACATTTTTTTTTAATGTTATTTTGTATTACTAGGCATGAATCATAGGACTTTCACATTCTGTCAAGTGCTCTGTCACTGAATTATGTCTCCAGCCCTCATTATGACACTTTCATACACACACACACACACACACACACACATACACACACACGCATATACAAAACGTACTTAGATCTTATTCACCCCCTCAGCAACACTCTTGATGTAGTCAGAA
The DNA here is from genome assembly GCA_001675575.1 of Neotoma lepida. Classification (NCBI taxonomy): domain Eukaryota; kingdom Metazoa; phylum Chordata; class Mammalia; order Rodentia; family Cricetidae; genus Neotoma; species Neotoma lepida. The sequence goes on from LZPO01117630.1 coordinate 34,388, forward strand.
TTGGTGTTCTGATCAGGAAATTCTTCCATGTTCTAAGAGAGTCCTGACTCAGCAACTTTCACCAACAGTGATTTCTTGTAGTTTAATGTCCTTTTTAAAAAACTTGTTAACTCGCAGATTAAAAAAGCATGGAAAATGGTGAATACTATGGAAAAACACCTAGGTGTACCCTTACTCCGTCACTCTTACTCCTTTTCATCTGGAAGTAGTCAGGTAGAGGTTGTGCTGGGGCATTCAGGTCTCAGGAAGTGACTGGAATCCGTGGCCTTTGTAGATGTTGGATTCTGAGATCTATGAGCTAGTGTCACTGNTCTCAGTATCTTCAGTGTCAAGGGGACAAGACAGAAGTAATGTCCTTACAGCATGTTAAGAACTTTTTGGAAGGAGCCTAGACTCAGTGTCTGGTGGACCTGCATAGCTAGCCACAGCTGTAGCCAGTCCTTGCACATGGGACATGGCTATATTGAGTACATGCCTGCAGAACACATTGTGTGTGTGTGTGTGTGTGTGTGTGTGTGTGTGAGTGCTTGAGTATGTGAGTGTGTGTGTCTTTATCTATTGGCCTCATGTTTGACAAATATTTTCTGGTTAATGACCCAGGACAGGTAGTAGGTATTGCTGGGGGATGCTGTAGGCCTCTCCTTCATCCTCATTCTTACCATATATCATTGGATCTTGNAGAAAATTATCTTGGATTCTGGGTCTGGGTAACAGCGTTTCCAGCGTCAATGAAATTGTTCACAGAATATTTTTTGATTATTAGGGATATTAAAGTGACACAGGAAGATAACACTATTCACTACTTTTTCAAAAAGGAGTGGAGGGTGTTTCCACTTGGGAAATTCCAAGAGAAGGCTCTTTACTCTGTCTTCTGGGTAGGATTGCCTTCTGGGTAGTAAAGTAAGAAATCCACAGAGTCTATTTATTGAGCAAAGGAATTTATTAGGGGGTAACTCACTATAGCATGGGAGAGTTATTGTAGGGTCCAGGAAAGCTGAGCTATGTCCCATGCTGATCTTCTGCCTGATCCCAGATCTGCTCGGTCAGTCCCAGCATCCAAACCATGAGGAAGTGAAGAAGAGGTCTTAAGGGTCCCAAGTGGCCATGCCCCAGGGGTATGTACTTCAAGGTCCTAGGAAGGTGTAGCAGTTACCTGCTGCCTCTCAAGGGGCGATGCTTCAAGGNCATAGCTAGAAGAGCTACCCACTACAAGGTAGAGGAACATTCAGCTTTGAAGTTGTCTGAGAATGTCGCTTTAGTTTTTTCTTTCTTTCTTCATTGACTTGATTGGATTTTCAAATTAGACAGCAATACATAATGGTTACAAGTTGAATCACAAGAGAACAGGTTAAAGATGTATGGGTTTCCCCTTTATTGATGTCCACTGTCATCTCCTCAGAATAATCAACCTAGAAGAGTTAATGTAAGTCCTTTCTTTTTCCGGTACAAATTTACATATATATATATATTTATATATATATATATATATATGTGGTTTTGGTTTATTTTCACTGTTTGTTTAAACAGTAGAACAGTGCTGTATGCATTACTCTACAACTTACTTTTACTAGAATCCTTAATAGCTGTACAACTTCCTATAGGCGGGGTAATTTATTCAATCAGTCCCTATTGATGGACATCCATATTTCCTATTCTCCTCCTCCCTCATCTCTCCTTCCTCCCTTTCTTCCAGTGCTGATGTAGAATGCCACACTTAACACTCATGTGCATGTAACTTTATATACTAATGATTTTGTTTTCGCAGAATGGGAAACTCAAAGTGGAATCCAAGACCGACAGATATGCACACTTAAAGTTTCAGTAAATATCATCAAATTATGGTCCAAAGTAGGCTACAACGACCCTTTACCATCCACGTAGTGCAATGCTTAGGCTACAACGACCCTTTACCATCCATGTAGTGCAATGCTTAGGCTACAATGACCCTTTACCATCCACGTAGTGCAATGCTTAGGCTACAACGACCCTTTACCGTCCATGTAGTGCAATGCTTAGGCTACAATGACCCTTTACCATCCATGTAGTGCAATGCTTAGCCTCTATACCCTCAGCAGTGTTAGATGTTACCACACTAATTTTTAATAGGTTATACTCTTTAGAGGATAAAATTGTTACATGATTGTTGAGTGTGCCTTGAAGAAATGCTGTTTTTCTACTCATAAAGTTTACATATTTAGCATAGGCATTTATGTTAATACAGTACCCCCNTCCATTTCCTCCCTCTCTCCTGGCTTCCCAACTTCTGCCTCTTTTGCCAACCTTCACACTTTTTTTGGTTGGTAGCATGTTGAATGGGTCATCTGATGGGAGAGGGATAGAGGAGCAAGGTGAAGGTAGATCCCAACTCTAGATGTCCACTCTTTGTTTCATTCCTTGTTCAGGGNCAGGGTGTGGTGTGTGAGCTCCCAGCCCTTGCTCATTAAGGCAAACCCTCTCAACTATGCAATAGAATTATGACTTCTTCCACCATAGCTCACTGCTGTTAGGAAGTAGTTCCTTTGCTCTCATAATTCCCGGAAGAAACACAGGGCAGTAGTCCGTGACAAGCAGTACAAAGTGATTGCATCCCAGGTCAGTCTCTCCACTCCTCAACAGAGACTGTAGGGTCATGGTAGGAGGTAAGGAGCGTGGAAGTTAATACGAGTTCAGCAGATGAGTGAAGCACGTGCAATGGTGTCTTGGTCCACAATGAGTACCATATGAGTGTCAGATGATGTGATTATTACTTTTCATGATCTCACACAAAAGTGACATTAGGGTCACACCCTCAAGGAACAGTTCTTCTGGAAGAAAGGTAAAGAAACGAGGACTTAGAAAGAAAGGTAGTCCCAATGGTAGAACGTTAAATGCTGTGTGTCTTGTAGATCTTATGGCTACAGTTCAATTTTCTTTTCTTCTTTCTCCTGCTTTTCCCCTCCTACCCCACCCCCCTTTCTCTTCCCACTCCTTCTCCTTTTGCCTTCCTTCCTCTCCCATTTTTTTTTGTTAGTACTGGGAGTGAAACCCAGGGCTTCTCGTGGCTAGGTCAGTGCTCTGTAACTGAGCCATGTCCCCAGCCTTCATTTTATTTGACTTTTATTTTTTTATTTGACTTTTTGTATTTAGAGATAAGGTCTCATTAAGTTGTCCATAGTGGTCTTGAATGCACTGCACCCTTATAGCCCAGGTGTCTTAGTCACCATTTTATTAGTTTGAAGACATACCGTGACCACAGCAACTCTTATAAAAGAAAGCATTTCATTGGGGCTGGCTTACAGCTTCATAGGCTTAGTCCATTATCATCATGGCAGAGAGTATGGCAGGAGGCATGGTGCTGCAGAAGGAGCTGAGAGCTACATCCTGATCCATAAGCAGAGAGAGAGCCTGGGCCTGGCATGGNCTTTTGAGACCTCAAAGCCCACTCNNAGTNNCACACTTCCTCCAACAAGGCCACACCTGGTTTAACAAGGCCACATCTCCTAATATTTTCAATCCTTTCAAATAGTGCCNTTCCCTGGTGACTAAGCCTTCAAATATATGGNNNTATGGGGGCCATTCTCATTCAAATCACCACACCAGGCAAACCTTGACTTTCTGATGTGCCTGCCTCAGGCTCTCAAGTAGCTGGGACTNTAGATCTGTACCACTGGAGTAAGATTTTCATTCTCTGGTGTTCCTTGGGGACGGCTCCTAGGGGATGAGTTGAGGACTCTAGGTCGTCTAGGACTCTAGTGTCTCTCTTTCTTGTGAGGTCTTTCCCCCTCTCTTGCTGTTGCCTCCACCTTCTTTTACAGTTCTCAGTTACCTGTGATTGTGAGTGGTGCCTGGGAAGATGTCCCATGCCTAGCCATGAAGGAGAAAACAGGGAAAGATTTANNTGTATCTCCTNTAGGGAGCGTTAGTGCTCACGTCTCANTTTCTGCATTCCTGAGGCTGTACATAAATACCCTCAGCAGAAGACAAACAGCATGGGTTCTTAAACCATGGAGATCACACTACTGTGATTTAAGAATAAAATTGGTGACCTCTAACCAGTAGAAAACCTTATGGTCCATAAGGCATACAGGTCCATAAGGCAGGGGCCCTTATGTCATTTATATTTATAGAGGGGTGTAAATTTAAGGAAAACACCAATCAGGGTCTGGAAAGTTTTAATGACACAGGAAAATGTTTACAGTAATGTTAAAAAGGGTAACAAGTAACAACAATAAATAAGTAGAAAAGACAAATTAATTAAAATGTTAATAGTGATTCCCTTGGATTGATGGTAAGTGCTGTTTTTTTCTTTATGTGTTTATATACTTTCCACCCACAGACTTGTAATCTTCCAGATTATGTTATTTTCTCTAATAGAAAAACAAACCAGAATAATTAGACTCTAATTAACAGCCATCAGTGTAGAACCAAGTGAAATGGGTTTGACAAAGGGCTGGAAGAAAATTAGAGTGTGGTGCATTCACATAATAACACACTGTGAGATAACCCTGGGTGCTACACCATGAAACTCAGAGGTCCTCGCTGTGTGTTGTTAAGTAGAAAAGGGACAGGGGACAGACTATTGTAGCCAATGCAAGTTTGTGTAAACACTTAAAAGCACATTTCTATAAGAATTAAAAAATGTTATTGAGAATGGGGTTATTGGACATTTTTTATTTTTTCTTATTAGTATTTCCTAGTTTTTTCACTAAAAATGGATTGCACATATAATAAGTGAAATGTTTATATAGCTAAAAAGATAGACCAATTCCCATGATGTCTTCATTTATCATGGTATCTCTTTCCTTGCTATCTTACTGTGTCTCTGTTCCTACTCGAACCTCCGGTTCCCCTATGCTCACATCCTCCATCTTGTTGCTCTCCATTCCTCCCCCTCACCCCTAGTCTGCCCATGTGGATTTCATCCAGTTCTCCCTCACTGGGCAGTCTAT
>LZPO01117630.1:39914-51465 GCA_001675575.1 Neotoma lepida
AAAATAAGAAAATCTTTTAATTAAAAAAAAATAAAATAAGAAAAAAGAAAAAAAAAGATAGACCAAGTTACTATTTCTAAGCAACACTGCCATCTGGTGGACCAAAGGCAAAACTCATACAATTTCTTCATTTTTCTTCCAGAATTGGGAAATGGTGGTCAGATACTATTTATAATTGTGTGTACAGCTGTTTAACTTAAAATATTTAAAAGAGTAAAAACACAAGTTTTATTAAGTATAGGCACACTTATCTGTAAGGACAATTCTTTTTTTTCCCATCTATTTATTTTACATCCTGGCTGCAGCCTCCCCCTCCCCAGTCCTTCTTCCCCATCCCCCCTCCCAGCCCCCAATCTCCTCCTCTTCCATCTCCATCCAGGAAAGGTCAGGGCTCCTATGAGTATCAATAAAACATGACATATCAAATTGCAGTAAGACTGAGCACCTCCCATGTGTTAAGACTGGGCAAGGCGACCCAGTATAAGGAGTAGGGTCCCAGAAGTGAGTAAAAGTCTGAGGCAGCCCCTGTTCCCGCTGTTAGGAGTCCCATAAGAGGACCAAGCTACACAACTGTAACATATACAGGGTGCTAATGTCAGTCCCATACAGGCTCCCTGGTTGTTCTTCAGTCTCTGTGAGCTCATATGAGCCCAGGTTAATTGACTGTGTGAGCCTTTCTGTGGTGTCCTTGACCCCTCTGGCTCCTACACTCTCTCCTCCTCCACTGCAGGATTCCTGAACCCTACCTAATGTTTGGTTGTGGGTCTCTGCATCTCCCTCCACCAGTGGCTGAATGATGCTTCTCTGATGGTAATTGGGCCAGGAACCAATCTAGTCACAGGAGACGGCCAGTTCAGGCTATTTATCCACTATTGCTAGGAGTCTGAGCTGGGGTCCTCTCCACCGACTCCTGGGAGATTCCCCTATGCCAGGCTTCCACCTGACCCCGAAATGTCACCCCCCAACAATTCCCCTCATCACTCTCCCCCTCTGCCCCCCAACATGATCACTCATGTTCCCATCCACACCTCAGTCGACTCACAAAATCTCTTCTATTTCCCCTACCCAGGGAGATCTGGGTGTCCCCCATGAACTCTCCTTGTTACCGAGTCTCTGTGGGTCTATGGATTGTAACATAGTTATCCTTTATTTTACAGCTAATATTCATTTATGAGTGAGTACAAACCATGTTTGTCTTTATCAGTCTGGGTTACTTGACTCAGGATGATTTTTTTTTTCTAGTTCCATCCATTTGCCTTCAAATTTCCTGGCGTCCTTGTTTTTAACAGCTGAGTAATACTTCACTGTGTATATGTACCACGTTTTCTTTATCCATTCCTAAGTTGAGGGATATCTAAGTTGTTCCCAGGTTCTGGCTGTTACAAATAAGCTGCTATGAACATGGTTGAGCAAGGGTCCTTGTGGTATACTTGAGCACCCTTTGGGTATATGCCCAAGAGTGATATAGCTGGGGTCTTGTGGTAGATTGATTCACAGTTTTCTGAGGAAATGCCACACTTACTCTCAAGTGTCTGTACAAGTTTGCACTCCCACCAGCAATGGAGGAGTTCCCCCTGCTCCACATCCTCTCCAGAATGAGCTGTCATCAGTGTTTTTGATCTTAGCCATTCTGACAGGTGTAAGATGGAATCTCAGAGTCATTTTGATTTGCATTTCCCTGATGGCTAAGAATGTTGAACATCTCCTTAAGTGTTTCTCAGCCATTTGAGAGTCTTCTGTTGAGAATTCTCTGTTTAGAACTGTACCCCATTTTGTAATTGAATTATTTCATTTGTTGATATCTAGTTTCTTTAGTTTTTGATATATTTTGGAAATCAGCCTTCTGTTGGATGTGGGGTTGGTGAATATCTTTTCTCATTCTGTAGGCTGCCATTTTGTCTTATTGACTGTGTCCTTTGCCTTACACAAACTTTATTAATTGCCGATCCTAGTGCCTGTACTATTGGTGTTATGTTCAGGAAGTTGTGCCAATGCATTTGAGATTATTTCCACTTTCTCTTCTATGAGGTTCAGTGTATCCGAATTTATGTTGAGGTCTTTGATCCTCTTGAACTTGAGTTTTGTGTAAGAACTATTTTTAACTGTCTACTTTATGGAAAATATAAGACATAGTTTTTAATCTTTCTAAAATTTATTTTCATTTTTTACTTTTATTGAAAATGGATTCTTTTCTCATACACTATATCCTGATTATAGTTTCCCCTCCCTCTACTCCTTCCAGTTCCTCACCACCTCCCCTCCCCTCTGGATCCACTCTCTTTCTGTCTCTCATTAGTAAAGAACAGGCTTCTAAGAGATAACAACCAAACATGACAAAATAAAATATAATAACATAAAACAAAAGCCATCATATCAAGGCTGGACAAGTGATGGGGATGCTGTTTTGTATGCTGTGAATATATGTTGCTCTAATTGGTTGATAAATAAAATACTAATTGGCTAGTAGCCAGGCAGGAAGTATAGGCGGGATAAGCAGACAGGGAGGATTCTTCGGTGCCAGCAGCCACCGAAGGAACAACATGGCAGCAGACCGGTAAAGCCACAGAACATGTGGCAAAACATAGATTAATAGAAATGGGCTGAGTTTAAGTGTAAGAGATAGTCAATAAGCCTGAGCTAATAATGGCCAAGCAGTTATAATTAATATAAGCTTCTGAGTGATTATTTTATAAGCAGGCTGCAGGACTGCCAGGCCTGAGGAACACGGGGCTTGGCAGGACCTGGACAAAACATTTGCCTACAGACAAGACCACCCAACAGAAGGAAAAGAGCCCCAAAAGAAGATGCAAGAATCAGAGACCTACGCATTTTCAGTCAGGAGCCCCATAAAAATACCAAGCTAAAAGCTCTAGTATATACACAGAAGACCTAGTGCAGATGCCTGTAGGCCCTGTGCTTGCTGCTTTAGTCCCTCTGAGTTTATATGAGCCTTGCTTAGTCAATTCATAGGACCTTGTTCTCCTGGTGTCCTCCATCCCCTCTGGCTCTTACACTCTTTCTGCCTCCTCTTCTGAGGGGTTCCCTGAGCTCTGAGGGGAGAGATTTGATGGAGACCTCCAATTAAGACTCTCTCCATGTATATCTGGCTGTGGGTCTCTGCATCTATTCTCATCTGCTGCCAGAGGAAGCTTCTCTGATGACGACTGAATAAGGCACTGATCTATGATTTATGAGTATCGCAGAATATCATTAGGAGTCATTTTATTGATACTTTTTTTAGACCAATATTGTTTGGTTTTACCCCAGGTCTCTGTGCTATCTAGTCTCTGGTTCTTGGTCACCCAAGCAGTGTCTTGTGGAGTGGGCCTTATGTCAAATCAGACATTAGTTGGCTACTGCTGTAAGTTGTGTGCCCCCATTGCCCCGATGTATCTTGTAGGCAGAATCTTGTAGGCAAAACAGATTGTAGGTCAAAGGTTTTGCACCTGGGTTGGTGTTTATAAACTAACTTAAATATTCATGAATAGACACATTACTTCTTTTGCTGTCCAGGTATGGAGTGATAAAATGTTTCACAAAGCCAGATGCTCAGAGTGTAGCTGCCAGTTTAGGTAAACTGCCCTTCTGTTTCTGGCCACTGTAGGACACTCTCATCTTTTTCCACTCAGCCTGCTCACTGATTTTAACTTTTCTTACTTTAAAAACATTTACTGTATACATAAAAATCCAAATATTTGGCAGTATCTCTGTGAAACAACAGTGTTAACATCTACCCCATTTCATTCTTCCAAATTTCCTAGGAGGTCCACTGACTAATTCCTGTCTCCTCCATATCACAAGCTAAGTGGTTTGTAAGTGAAAGCCATTTTTTTTTTCTTCACAGTGTTTGAAATTGGGAGGTCCACAGTCATGGTGTGGAAGAGTTGGTGTCTGAAGGAGGACCTGCTTCCCAGTTCACAGACGCAGTGCCTCCTTACTAGGTCCTCATGTAGTGGAAGGGGCAGCCTTGTTTGGGAGGTTTCAATGTCAGTCACGAAGGCTCATCTCATCCTCATGACCTCCTGACATCTCCTTGGGAGTTGAGATTATAGTGCTCGGATTCCAGGGGACACAGGCATTCTGACCACATCACTGTTAGTTAGGCCATAGCCCTTGAGAGCTAACTCTTGCTTCTCTGCCACACTGCAGGGGAGCTGATCAACCTCGCCATGTACTGTGAGAGGATCAGGAGGAAATTCTGGCCCGAGTGGCACCATGATGACGACAATACCATCTATGAGTCTGAGGAGAGCAGCGAGGCCAGCAAGACTCACACACCCATGCTGGATTTTAGCTTCTATTCAAGGACAGAGACCTTCGAAGACGAAGGGGCCGAGAACAGTTTTTCCAGGACGCCAGACACGGATTTCACCGGACACTCTCTCTTCGATTCTGACGTGGACATGGATGACTACACAGACCACGAACAGTGCAAGTGATGCTACTGACCCTCTTCCTTAGGAGTTACCACTCTCTGGGGTCGGTCTGGTTTCCCAGGTAGAAATCCACCTGAGCTGGGAGGAGATCTTCAAGCTTGGCTCAGTTTTAACATGCTAACCGGACTATAAGCCGCCTTATTTCTTTTTTGTACAAACAAAACACAGAACCATTCAGATGGCTCCGTTTAAAACAGACAAAACAAATATCAGCATGGTACCTGAAATCCATTTTTGTTTTCATTAGAAAACCAATATTGTGTGGGAGGGCAGGCACACGAATGGGCTGTCACCTGAGTGTTTTTATTGAGCCTTTTCAACTGAGGACTTGATTGTCAGGTGGATTCTTGAACATCTTTCATCTACCAGGGTTTTAAGTAATGAGAGATATCATCAGAAAAATGTAGGAGATAATATCCTTTGGCCACTGTTGTATTTTGTGTGTGTACTTGTATGTTGAGACAGAAGTCAAATGAAGTCCGCCGATATTCAGTGGACCGCTGTTATGTGTGCGGCACTGAGTGGGGGTGCTATGCAACAGGAGTTTCATTCTAAACCCTGCCAGTGACTAGCTGTGTGATTTGGGGCAGGTCCTTTAACTATTGTGTGCCTCATTTATCCCACCTGTAAAGTGGGGATGACAATACTCTCCACCTACCTACCTCACAGGGGTGTTGTGGGGATTCATGTGGCAGCATTAGTATGGCGCTCTAAACCTCTTGGAAGTGGTGCAACACGAACAAATTTTATTCTTCATTGGGCTTCATGAGTGTTAAGATCTGAGGGCAAAGGACTTCCATATTTGGGCAACAAGCACAGTCACTTGCAAAGGCTGTGCCAATGAAACACACACACAAAGCCTATTAGGACTGTGTCATTCTTCTTTGTGACATTGCTGGGAGAACTTTGAAAGTAGCTTCGCAAATCATCACCAGCTACATGTGGTCCTCAGCTCTGGGCATTTGCAGAACAGAGTTTGTTTCATTGCTGAGTGCATTGGCATGTGGCTTTGCTGCCTCCCAAGGGCTAACTTGCCTGTGTTTATTGATTTGGAGAAGATAAAGCTTAGGACTATGGCAGGTTAACAGAGGTGAAGGAAAGCATTTGACTTTTGTAGGCAGAAGCTTGTCAACTGTCGTGACTTTTTGAAGACAAAGGTACTTTGGAAGGAGAAGCATGAAGGTGTTCCTTGTGTCTGAGTCCTCTGCAGCTTCCTTAGTGCACCCTGTCAGGTGTCCCACTGTTGTTGGGTGAGAGCGGGACAGCATGGACACCAAATCCTAGTGTTTCATGATCTCTCATCCCTTCCCATCACCCCTCTCTTTCCCTCTCTCCAGATCCCCCAAACTGGTGGGACTTTCCTGTATTTGTATTTGACTCTGAAAACAGCTTTGGATAGCTTAGTTCATTTTCCAGGCAATTGTGGGACAAGGGTTCTGTGTGGTGGCTGTGAATTTGGGCTGTAAGACTTAACTGCAAACCAATGGCTTTGCTTCTGACTAACTAGATAAAGATTACTCCTTGTAGAGTTGATGAGGCCCCTCAAAGATGGAAGTTTCTGAGAAATTAATGTATTTTACTTGAAAAGTAACCTATTTTTAATGTAGCTTTTCCACAAAAATCTTTAAAGGGCGTTGTTCATTTTCAAAGAGGCAAAGAGGGAGGGAGTGTTTTGAAGATGTTTGCCTCTTAAGCAGCTGTAGGGCATATGGAAATGAGAATAATGTTGAACTCTTATGTTAGAAAGTTTTACCTTTAGAAAACTTAGCTATAGACAATTTGTATTAAAGAGGAGCTGTTTGAAGAGTTGTAAAAGGGGGTGGAGGAGGTGTGCATGATTAAGCATGCCTGTGTGATGGTATCATGTGGGTGTCTTGTTTGTCTCCTGGTGTTCTGAGCATCTGGTGGCAGTTCTATGTGACTAGGGAAATTATTGAATGGAGAATGGCTAGGAAGACTGTGGACCTGACTCAGCACAGGTTTTCTTGTCCGTTCCTCTCTCTCAGCTGGAAAGAATTGCTTGACACTTTGCATATAACTTTTATTCTTCCTGTGTGATGTTTTTCCCTGTAAGAATGTTTTGAGTATGAGTATGTGGATTAATATCTGCTTTCTTATGCATTACTTGGAGGGGAACTCCATAGATAGNCAGTATTTGTTGTTAAGTTGTAGGGAAATTCATTTCATCCAGGTACCCCTTGAGGGATGTAATGGTAATGAATGGGTCTTACCAACNGGAGTCCTGGGTACTTGGACAGCTCACACTGGGTACTTTGTAGATACTAATTTGTATAGAACCTGAGAATATACCTCTGTTTCTCTCCTCCATGTGGAGCATCNAAACAAAATGACCAAGACAAAAATCATCATGGCAGTGTGGGTACTCAACGGGAGGGCTTTGCTTTTTTATGTGCTGCCCAGATTTGAAGCCCTGTCCAGTTTGGTGAATAGGTGCTACTTGTAAGGACAACAATTAGAAACTAGGGGGCNTTTTACTCATTTGCTCAAGGATTTTTATTTATCTATTTTNATTTTTTATTTTTTTCTGGAAAGTAATGTAAGNAAGCACAATCTTTTATGTAAATAGATGCTTTTGATTGGGCAGAAAATCCAAGACCATGTGTTACTTTTAAGCTTTTATTATAGAAACAAAGCTTCTTATATGTCTGCTTCCCACTCTACAATCAGGCTTAGTGAGCAGTGGTTAGATGCTTTGGATCCATGAGGACAGTTTAAAGGGCAATATACACTTATGCAGGAATAGACTATGTTATCAGATTTTACCATTTTATTGTCCTATAATCAGTTGTGACCACTGACACTACCAAGGCCGTGGCCACCATATTGTNGATCACAAACTTAGAACACTTAGGACTTGAATCACACCATTGCAGTCTAGGCCTCTGGTGAATCTTGCCCATGTGCACACAGTGTTAGCTATGTTGGGAAATGAGAAAGAGTCAAGGAAAGGAAGAAGTATGAGATGTTTTTGCGAGCATAGAACTGAAGAAGGTCTAGGACATAGTTCAAGAGAGGCCCTCACAAGAGAGCCGCAGAGGTCATCCCTGGCTCCATCACACACTATGTATTTGAAGAGTAGGACCTTACAACTGGGGTCCTTCACCTTGCCCTGGAGGGCTCTCACCATCACACCTGCTTGCTTTGGTATCTATACAAACCCATGTTCTGAACAATTGCTCCGTGTTTCAGTACCAGCGCCCCCCAGCCTCACTCTGAGTGCTGGATTCCTACTACATTACTCTCTCCTCCTACATCAGGCTGGTTCAGGCCAATTCAAGGGACCTTTCCTCAGTATCTATCCTAGCACTGCCAGGCTCTGTGAATAGCAACAGGATGGATTTTCACATTCATTACTCCCCTTCCAGTCTTTTATTATCTTTAAAATAACTTGTGTTCATTTAGTCGCTCACTCACTGAATATGTACTGAGCATCTGTCCTGGGTCTGATCCTGGGATGCACACTAGGTACAGAGTAGCTGACAACGCAGATATGACGTCACTTCAGAGCATCCTCTTTTGCTTTGATTTGTGTGATAACCTTTCCATGCCCAGACTCTTTCCAGAGTCATCTCACACATTACCACTNGAGTAATCTTTGGCAAAAACTTTTGGTCTGTAGGGCGTATCAATTGCCTCAGGCTGAGGCTTCCTCCTTAGGGCTCCATAGTCTCACTTCCTTCTCTTGTCTCCCATGGCCCTTCCATACACCCTCTAGTGTGGCAGATCCATTTATCACTATCTATACATGCCTCCCATATTCCACCTTTGTGTTTCTGGTCATGCCAGCCCCTCTGCTGAAATGCCCTACCCTCTGGCCCCAGTCACCATCTCTTAAGGCCCAACTTCATCAGTTCCGCATGAAGAATTCCCAACTTATTATCATCCCTCTTCCCTCTAAAAACAAAAACACTTATCATTTCCTTCCCTGAAGGCTAGATGGGAAAAGCATGCTCAGAAAGTGGGCCACATGGTAGAAAGTAATGGGTTTTCATTGTGTGTGTCAGTACTTCCATTGATAATCTAATGAGAGTCCTAGGCTTATTCCCAGAAAAGTGCATGTATGCAAATATCTAAAATTTTACATATAAATTCAAATATTTGGAAAGTGAAATTGCTCTTTGATCCCTCAGGGGGTCCACCAACCCCAAATGAGGAGGTCTTGTTCTAAAGAGTCTCTAAACATCGCTGTTGGTGTTGTTCTTGTCTTTTACACATCCACGGAGGAGAGAATTGGTATGAGATGTGCAAGCAGAAGTGGTGTCTATTGTTATTCACACTGAATGTGTGCTGAGTGACAGAGAGGGAAGAAAGAGCAGCTGTCTCACATTGTTTGAGAAAATATCTCTATTCAGACAGAATTTTTATTTGTATGTGTGTGTACATGTCTTTGGGGACGTACACACCTTTGAGGGTACATAAGCCAGTGTGGGGAATTGGATCCTGCCCAGCTGGAGATACGGCTGTTTGCAAGAAGTGGGTGCTGGGATTAGAATTCTGGTCCTCACAGGCTGGAGAGATGGCTCAGCCACTAAAGGCTAGGCTCACAACCAAAACTATAAGAATTCTGGTCCTCATGATTGAGCAGCAATCACTCTGAACCCCGGAGCCATCTCTCTAGCCCTGGATTTACAATTTTTTTTTTTATAAAATATCTTTTTCTTTAAAGATTTATTTATTATGTATACAGAGTTCTGTTTGCATGTATACCTGCAGGCCAGAAGAGGGCGCCAGATCTCATTACAGGTGGTTATGAGCCACCATGTGGTTGCTGGGNATTGAACTCAGGACCTTAGGAAGAGCAGTCTGGATTTTTAACCGCTGAGCCATCTCTCCAGCCCTGGATTTACAATTTTAAAAGTGATAGAGTTTGTTTTTGTTGTCATTGTTACTTATTTTTAACCACTTCCCAAGTTGATGTAGCAGAATGAGTTCAGGACCAAGTAAGAGTCATTTCTGCCCTAAAACCCACCACTTCTGAGTGGGTAAGCAGTGGTCCTGTGGCTGAAGGCTGGAAAGAAGAGGTTGGATTTTTTTCTTATGGAATAAGATCTATGCAACAAATTTTCCTGTGTTCGTTTTTTCATGGATTAATTACTGATTCTATTTTCAATAAAATGGTGATGCATTATGCTGGTAGGGAACAGCTCAGTTTATTCTTCCATTAAAAAGCAAAAACAAAACAGAACAGAGTTATCTTTAGTGCTCCTGACTGACCCGGGTTCTTTTCTGGGTGTGCAGTATTGTTTAAGTAACCTAGGACTAATTTGCTGAATACACTAGGAAAGTACATTTAGTGGCAAATAGTTCCCACTATGAAAGCTCAGCTCTGAGTCCGTNGTTAGCAGGCCCAGAGATCAATGGTGTGCAACTGTGACATGCTTTATTTATTTACCTTTATTCAGTGCTTCTGGTGACTGAATGACCCTGCAAAGTTCACAAGGATTGCCTTGGTGGGTGGGGACTGGAGTGCCCCTTCCCTGTAGAATTCTTACTATGCCATGGGTGGCTAACAGACATATGTAGGATACTTTCTTTATTTCAGTTCCTTACCTGGAGCTTAGGTTTTGGGTCTTTGAAGAATATCTGAAGTCCTGAAGCAGTGGTTGCTGGGACCAGTCAATACCTTGCCCTTCAGAGTACAGTTATAGGAGATAGGGAAAAGTGGCTTAAGGGAAAGGGACTCAGCCGTTTTAGAGCCAATAGACAGTTCGACCTTGGCCATTCTGGCTTTTGCAGAAGCAGAGAACTCCAGACCCAGAGTTTCCCAAAGTCATTTTGCTAGTCCACGACAACTACAAAGCTCAGGAGGATTATTGCTCCAAGATATCTAGTTTGTGGGTATAAGAAGGGGTCTTTCCAATAGTGAAACAAGTACCTTGTGGATATGGTCTCATACCATGTACTGTTACAGTGCTTTGAAATTCTGTGCACAGTTAATTCCAGCATTGCTTCCTGGTACTTAAAAACACTACCATCCCTCGTTACAACTTTAGGTATTTTAAGACAGTTTACTGACTGCCGAGTAATATCCACATGCATTTATCATGACCAGTTCATTGTATAAAAGGTAGTATTGCTAAATGAGAGTAATTTATCTCCCACCCTCTCTCAGCAAGCATTTATTTTTATTTATTTGCTTTTATTCTGTGGCTCTAGAATACTTAATTTCTCAGTAATATTTAATATTTTTCTTTATTTAGCACTATCCTCTGATCTTTAAAAAAAATTGCCATGTTTATTAGTGCTGGCCAAACAGGTAACAAAAAGGACAGAAAGTTGCAGGGCTAAAAGAGAGGATGGCTCTTCAGTCTGAGAAACTTCCCTGTTAATAGTTGTTCAGAATGTAAGTGGTCTTTCATATTTCCTTCAATCCTACCCCCTCTGAGGGATCACTTTTGGTTATTTACCATGTCCGGTGGCTATATTTTAACTTTTAAATATATTTTATTTTTTTGCAGTAATATGATGGAAGACAACATTTAAATGTTTGGCACGTCTCTGTGTCAGCAGGAATGACATGTTTCTGTGACTCCTGTCAGAGTGGTTTTGCCTCAGTATTAAGCCTCCTGAGATCAGATCATGATTATTAAACAGGTTTTTTTACTCACTTACCTGCACTGTAGTAAATGACAACTCAAATTTTAATTTGGGTGATGCTTTCTTCATGATGGTGGTTGGGAATGTGAGGTACCAAGTCCTTTGCTTAGGATTTTTATCCTTTCACTAAGACAGGAGAGAAAGAAATGGCAACAAATACCAGGACTTGAACAATGGTGTGGTGTAGCTGGGTTGGAGATGTGTTGGTCATGGAAAGTTTTTTAGGTGATAGAATGTTATGAAAATGATAAAAAGCACAGGCTTCCAAATGAAGAATGAATGCAGTCCGCACAGTGATGGATTGCCCATGGATGGATGTACAAGTGGCCAGTATGGGAAGCACTGAAGTAATGTTTATCTTAATTTCTGACCCAGACATGATCTCTGGATGCATAGTGCTGTTCATCTCGATCTCAGTGCTCATGCCTTGGTACTGTCCCACAGAGGACAGTCACTGTTCATCTCCATCTCAGTGCTCATGTCCCAGTACTGTCCCA
>LZPO01117631.1:0-19374 GCA_001675575.1 Neotoma lepida
TGGGAGATATAAACTGGCTACCGTGGCCAGAGAAAAACTGCTTCCTGGTAGCCATAAGCCTGGACAGCTCTGCTTGGAGGTAGAGCTCTAGCTGAAGCAGTACATAAAGCCTCAGCATGAGGCTTTGGCCATTTACCTGCTAGCATTCTAACACTCCAGGGTTTCCTTAGCAGACAATCCTCAGGGAATCCTCTAACTGGTATATTAGCCAGCCTAAATCTTGTTTTACTGATGAAGAAATGGAGGCCCAGAGAAATGCAGTCACGTGGCCAAGATCACTTCATGCAATTGTTCTGTTTCATTCCTTGGAAATACAGTTCTTTTATGTTGTATGTTTCAGGACCTCCCCAGATGTCTCAATAAAAGCACAATGACACACTTCTCTTTGTTTCCCACAAAGGCTTTTCTCCAACATGGNTGCTTTCATAGACACAGGCAGGAAATCCCAAGATCACAGAAAAGCTAATTAGCAGATACGGAGATGTCCTCGACCACATCTGGTATCCTCATTGCCAGAGTCCTAACTATGATTGGAGGATCATAGCCACCTCACCCCCGGATTCCAATATACAGGTGATGCAAAGATTCCAAATCATGTTATTAAAACAGCTGATGGAGCAGAACACGCAGTTTACATCTCAGTGGTACCCCCAATCTAAGCTCACTGCTCCTGGCATTGACGGAGCAGAACACGCATTTTATATCTCAGTGGTACCCCCAATCTAAGCTCACTGTTCCTGGCATTGAAAGGCCACCTTGTCAGCCAGAGAAGATGGATTGAGGGATGACAAAGACTCCTATGATAGGGGGGCTGTGTTTCATGTTTGCTCACAAAAGTTTGGCCATCCCTTTTATCCAAGTGTCCTACGGTGCCTTCCAAGGTCACTGGTTATCTGTTCTGCCTGCCACCAGGATATCTTTTCTTCTTGCCTTTCTCCCACACCCACCCCTGTACTCTACCCCCTGCTTCTAATGCAGCCATTTGCTCANCCACTAAAACCCTGAGTATACTAGGAAGTCACAATTCTGATTACTTTAGCTTTAGTATGAACCAAACCCTTAGGTAGGCAATGACCTACATACTGCTTAATATGGAAATATAAGAATATTTATCTTTAAAAGCTCCCTGACCTACTTTCATGGCCACTGTCACAGGTGCTCTTGAGTAAGGTAGGTTCTTGATGTCTCTGAGTAGTGCACATTCTAAAATCATTAGTGTTTCCCTAATGTTGTAATCCAGTCAAAGCATGCACCACCAGCCTCCAGCAAGGGTCACTCCCACAACATGCCTTGGTTCATTTGTCAGAAGGTGGCCTATATTAAAACAGAGAATTTTCAAGCACGGCCTCATGACATACCAATCTCATGCATCCTCTGCCAGATGTGGCCTCTGGGAGCAAGTGGCTATGCTAAACATTCTAATGTTGAATTTACAAAAGGAATGCTTGTCATTCTCTTCATGTCTCAGTTGNTCTAGGAAATGCCTTAAATTCATTTTTTTTTAGATAATTATGTCATACTGGAAAATACTAACTGTGATGTAAAATCTATTTGAGGCAAGCAGGCGAACTCTGTCCATACAGGTACAGCTGAAGAAACACAGGAATCCAGGAACTCATGCTGGAGTCCTGCCTCACTCATTTGATAGCACATGACCTGGGATAATTATCCCCTGTGTGCTCTACTTTCTCCTCAGAAATGGAACCCACATTCATGCTGCTTTCCCTGCCCTACTTTGCTTTCTATTGCTAAGATAAAACACCGTGACCAAAAGCAACTTGGGGAGGAAGGGGTTTATTTGGCTTCCACATCACAATCACAGTCCATCACGAAGGTAAGTCAGGGCAGGAACCTGGAGGCAGGAACTGAAGCAGAGGCCATGAAGGAAGCCTGGTTACTGGCTCACTCCTCATTGCTTGTTCAGCCTGATTGTCTTGCCTAGAACCTTCAGCACAATGGTGAACAGTCATAACGGGTGCAGACATCCAGGCCATGTCCTGGATGGTATGGGAAGTTTTTCACCTTTATGGTTGGCCCTGGGTTTTCATGGGTGCCTTTTATTAGTCTAAGGACTTTCTTTCCTGTTCTCATTATATTGAATGTTTTTATGATAANGGAGTGTTGAATACTGCCCAAAGCATTCCTTGCTTCTATTGACCCGGCCATGTGGGGTTTTGTTTTTTAGCAATGTGCTGTATGACACAGATCTGTTATGGAATGTTAAAACAACCATGTGTTCCTAGAATAAGTCCCTCCCCNNCAGTGTGATTAATTTTATGTGTCAGTGTGACAAGGCCGTTTGTTGGGTGCTCAGATACTTGGGGNAACATGAAGTATGTGAGGGTGCCTCTGGAGAAGATTAAAGTTTGAGTGTGTAGACTAAGCAAAGCAGATTTCTCACCCCACTGTGGGTGGGCCTCATCCAACTCATCCAAGTCTTGAATGGAGTAAAAGGCTTNGTAGAAAGACTTCTCTTCCTCAGCCTCGGGAGCAGAGACATCTGCCTTCATTTGCTGTTGCCCTTGGACTTGACTCAGGCTGGAGCTGTTCCATTGGCTCTCCCCAGTGTGAGCTTAGCTTCCATGACTGCATGAGCCAACCAAGTTCACATCTTCTTGAACTATAGTTACTAAATTCCTACCCACCTGGAACATTCTTTTCCCACGCCCTGTTTCCCTAGTTTATTCCTAAGGGGACAGTTTGTCAAACTGTCTCTGGATAATTGGACTTTTCTTATCTTGACATCATATAGATCTCGTCCCCCAAAATGATAACTATGCAGAGGAGGAGATAGCCTTTCCTCCCCTGACTAAGCCACCATCAGCTCTTACCTAGGTGTCTGTAGGAGTCTCTTTGAATTTCTCTGTTTCTACCCTTGCCTGCCTCATGTTCTTTCTCATCACACAGACCATAGTGCAGCCACACCTCTCCACCTCTGACAGGGTCAGTCCTTTCCATAAGCACACCCTTTCCTGAAAGGGATGTCTTGTCTTTGCATTTGTGATCCCTTCCATCTGGCACATTCTTTCCCCTGACAGAGGGCCTCCAGATTCATTCCNCTAGTTCAAATATTTNTGTAAATGTTACATTGAAAGTGATGGCATCCCAAAGACTCTATNGTCTCCTAAAATACCCTATGGTCACCACAGCTTTGCATGGGACTCAGTTCCATTATTCTTCCTCTTCTCACTAGACTGAATGCTACATGAGGGCAGGTGCCTTGCTATTTACCCTCTGCAGGGATTGGACTTAAGTGTGTCCTCACAAAGTTTTGTGTGCCAGAGGCTTGGNCTCCATGGTGGGAGTGTCTTGGCAAAGTTAAGTGCTTCCTGAGATGTTAACTGGAAGCTAACTATTTATGATATTGCTCTTCCACATGGTTTCCCTCAAAGTTCCACCATTTCAAGGCATTGCTGTCATTGTTGCTAAAGGGCTGGAATGTGGAATAAGCTACGTGAAGGTGATTGTCTGAGTCGTCTTGTATATCTTTGTCTTCTTTACTTAGCTTAGATTCTAGTGGGACCCTGCCACTCTATTGCTTATGCCCTAGAATATCTGGCCTTTCCCTCTGACCCAGTAAAACTCCAACCAGGATGAAATCCACCCTTTGCACACATGCAAGTGAGCCACTGAGTGGGGCTGAAGAGAACTACACATTGTGCCATCAAGTCCGACTTCAAAACCTTGGCCATTTCTTAGTTCAGGTGGTGCCTTAGCAAGCTCTGCCTCCCTCACCTATCTACACCCCCCTTACCCATCTACTCATTAACAGCTGTTCACACTCTCTCCCCTAGCATCCTCTCAGATGATGAACTTCCTTCCTATTCCACTGAAATGACAGAAGCAACCAAACAAAGAACTTCAGTTTCTCACTGACAAACCTCAGAACTTACTTCAATCTGGTCCTGTGTAGTCTGCCTACCATTGTTACTCAGGCTGACTTGACCAGGCTCCTATCCTAGCCCACACTTCTGCTTTATGTAGGGTCCATGCCCTCTCGTCTCTCCTGAGATCTTTACTCTAGGAGTTCTACCCATTCCCCCAACCCCCAACCCATCCTAATTTTCTTTCTCTCTATAGGAGAATGTAGTCATGCTGAAATATTTCCCAATTAAATTTTAAGAAAGGCTCTCTTGTAGCAAGCNCATTCCCCTGGAAACCATGGCATGTCTCTGCTGTCCATTATGGCCAAGCTCCTCAAGACAGGGTCTACAGCTCTACTCTCTACCTCTTCTTGAATCTCTCTTCCTCCCACTCCAACGTGACCTTCACTCTCATCATTAGCTCTGCCAGCATCTCCATGTCTCGCCCATGCTCANTTCCAAGCCTCCATCTAATTTCACCATTTCTTCCTGACAGCTTTTTCTTTACCTGGTTCCCAGGACACCAGCACTTCTCTACACTCCTTCTATCTTAAGGTTCCTTCTAGATGGTTCCTCTTCATCACTCTAACCAGGGTGTGGTTCCCAGACCTTGACTCCTCTCTATACATATGCACTCCCTGGGAGAGATACTGTCTATTATCACTCAGGACGTCTAGAACAATCTTTTTATGGGAGGTGGGGGGTTGGGGAAGCACTGTGGATAGAAGACAGAGCCTCATGCATGCCAATCATGTACTCTGTCACTAAGCTATACTCCCAGCCCTTGTTCACAGCCTGCACATTCAGGTCTCTGGCCCAGAGCACTTTCAGGGCTGGCAGACTCACAACCGGCCATCTTGTTTTCACATGCCTTTGGCTCAATCATCATCTCCAGCTTCCTATGTCCAGAAAAGGGCTCTGGAGCAATTGTGCCTATTTCTAAGTCTGAATGAACATCTGTTGTTGTTGTTGGGGGGGGGGCTGCCACCTAGCTCCCAAATAAATCACACGGAAGCTTATTCTTACTTATAAATGTCTGGCTTTAGTTTGACTTCTTTCTAGCCAGCTTTCCTTAACTTTAAATTATCCCCATCTGTCTTTTGCCTTGGGCTTTTCTCATTCTCTTACTTCTGTAAATCTTACTCTTACTCTGTGACTTGCTGTGTAGCTGGGTGGCTGGCCCCTTCTTTTCTTGCTCCTTCTTTGGCAACTTCCTCTTCCTCCCAGATTTCTCCTTCTATCTATTCTTTCTGCCTGCCAGCCCTGTCTATCCTTTCTTCTGCCTTGCTATTGGCCAGTTCTTTATTAGATTATCAGGTGTTTTACACAGGCACAGTAACACTGCTTCATGGAGTTAAATAAATGCAACATAAACAAAAGTAACACATCTTAAAATAATATTCTACAACAAATATCATTGGGCATTAAGTAAAGACAAGCAAGACTGACCAACCAACCAACCAACCAACCAACCAATCATGTTTAGTTGTCTTTAACTTCTCTTTCTTTCCAATACCGTAATCAGTCAATTCCCTAGACTACATTAAAAATTTAACCACTTGTCATCACCTTAGTAGGAATATTGCAATGGCCTAATTGACCTCCTGACTTCCCTTATGCCCCTCTATAATCTATTCCAAACAGCAGATAGAGTNCAGGGGCATTTGCAAAATGAAGCTGCATCATCTATACTCTTCCGCTCCTCTGTCTTAAATCCTACAATGGCTTTACGTCTTCTTACCTGGTCCTTGGCCATCTATGTGATCTCATTTCATCCACCTCCTTCTCACCTGCCACATGTCAGACTGAGTAACCTCCGTGACCTCTCTCTCACACTTGTGTAAGGGCCTTTACATTGTCTATACCCTATGCTTGGATTCTAACCCCACCAATATCTACCTGGCTTGTTCCCAGATTCTTTCTGGAGACCGGCTCAGAACAATCTCTGTAAAACAAAGTATACTCTACCTTCCCACCCATCCTCATTTCCTTACATCATTTTGTTTCTTCACAGCACCCTNGTCCTGTCAATGTGTTTACACTTACCTAATCAAGGCCTGTGTCTGCTTCTTACAGGGGAGTGTATTCATTTCAAAGGCAGGCCTTCTGTTCAACTGAGTTACTACTACAGACACAGTGACTGACACAGAATCCACCCTCTTACCATGGGGCTGTATGGATACGAGAAGTCATCTAAAAACTGCTATTCATCAACAATCCATTCCCAATGGCAGAAAAGGGACTCAGTAAATTATAGCTGGACTTCTTGAAGGAGGTGTGAAGTCATTAAAGTGGGAGGAATTACTCACAGGTGCTACTCAAAGCATACAAACAATTTTTAAAAATAGAGTTCTGACTATTAAAAGATACACTTGGGGGGGGCATCATTTAGTCACCTAACAACCCAGGAAAAGCAAATTAAAGGAACTCCAGGATACCACTTTCCTGGTACAAAATTAGCGCATATTTTTCTTTAAACACAATAGCTCTGGGCTGACCCTTCCTCNGTGGGATACAATTTTATGTAACATCTTTGGGAAGAAACCAATGAAGCTTGTTTGCATCAGAATGCTCTTTCTTTTTGCTCTGGGAATTCTCCTGGGAACAGCTTTTCAGAATATATTAATATCAGAGGAATGAAAGACAAGAGAGGTAACTACACACACGGTAAAGGCTTNGGAAGCATATTTATTAAGAGGTAGCCACACAGGGTATAGAGGGTGCTACACACTTCCTGAAGGAGCCCATGGAGTTTTAACTTCTGCCCAGAACCCATNGACTTGGTGTTCTCTGTCTGTGTTTCCAAAGGCTCAGTGAAGCTTCTCTTCTAAGAGTGCTTGGTTTGAGTTCCTTCAGTTACAAACAAACCACTTACATTTCTCCATGTTCTCCCCANTGCTGTCTTCAGCATCAGTGGGACACACAGTTATTGTTCAAACATTTTAAATATGTTTAGTTGTCCAGAGGAATGGGCTCATTGCAAGCTTTTCAAGTGTGCATGTAACACACTCTGCTCATATTCACGTCTCTCCTGCCTTGTTTCTCTCTTCTCCCCTCTTCCCTTTCCTCTTCCCTTACCGTCTTCCTTCTTCTGGGATGTCTTTACCCCAGTGGATGTCATCTATGAAAGAAAAAAATCCAATATGTGTCTTTCTGTGTCTGGTTTATTTAACATCATGATCTCTAATTCCATCAGTTTTCTTGTGAATGTCACAGTTTTGTTCTTCCTTGTGGCTAAATACTACTCCATCTGTATACACTTTCTTTACCCATCCATCTGGGAATGGGTACCCAGGGTGACTCCAAATGTCATTTGTGACTTATGNCATGGTAAACATCTATACACACAATTATTTAAGTGCATCATGTTAGAGGTTCTTTGCTCAGTTTTTGATAAGTAATAACACCTAAAATCTACTCATGGGTATTAAAGCATATGAAATATTTATTTTTTTACCACAGCGTATCCATTTTTTTTCACATTAGAAACAACCCATTACTGAAAAGTATGGTCAAGAGGAAAACCCTCAGGTCTGCCACACTTGTCTTCTCAGGATAGGTGCTGACAGCTGGTGAGATGTTGGACTCTGGGAATCTGGAAGAGGGATGGGACATCGAGATGCCCAGTCAAGTCTCCTCTTTACCTATGACCCAGAAGCAGGTGAGCTGAGGCCAACAGCCAAGTTGCCAGTAGCCACACGGTGCCTCAGGTTGCAAGTACTAAAGTACTGGATCGTACTTGTGTGCACCTGCATTCACAGAGGCCAGCTTCAGGTTACCAATGGTGAACTGTCCACCGACTGTCCAATCACTCAGGTAATTTAAATCATTAGAGATAGTTGTAGATCTAAAGTGACACAGAGGGGCACTGTACCACACCCCTATGGTCACATTTGGTAACCCAACAGTACACTATCATAGCCATGGATCAGATCTTGATAGGATTGCTCCAACTTTGTTTGAACTTGTGGGTGTGTGCACATATATGTGTGTGCCTAAGTGTTTGTCTGTGTGTGCTTATGTGTGTGTGAGCATGCATACCTGTGTGTGTGNCTGTGTATGTTTATGTGTGTGTGAGCATGCACACTTGAGTATGTGCCTGTATATATGTGTCTGGGTGTGTGTGAGCCTCTGTGTGCCTCTGTGGGAGTATGAACATCTGTGAGTGATGTATGTGTGCCTGTGGGAGTGCACGTGTACCTATATGTTGGTTCTGTGCAATTTTATCACAATTGTAGATTAGTGTGTACATCACAACAGGCAAGTCACAGAACAGCCTCCTTACCACAATGACACTTTTATAGACATGCCCATTTCTCCCTGTGACCCCTTTCTGTCCCTAACCTCTAGCAAGCTCTAATTTGTTCTCCATTTTTTTAATTAGTTCAACCNAATTATGTGAATGAAGTTATATAAAAAGAACCATTTGGAATGGACTTTCCCCTCTCATTCTAGTTCCCCTACATCCACAGGAGGGGTTTCCCAAGTGGTCATACACATCCATGTTTGGTTCCATTTGTTGCAGAATAGCACTGTATGGCATGGCTGCATCAGTCTGTTTAACCTTTCACCCACTGAAGGGCATTCGGTATCAGTTTTGTGCTATTTCCGAAAATAGCTGTATGAACATTGGTAGAAAGGTTTATTATCAACTCAAGAATTCATTCCTCTGGCATAAATGCCTGGTCACATGATCATTGTACAGCTAGCTGTTTTGTTTGTTTGATTAGCTATTTGTTGGTTTGTTTCATGAGACAAGGTTACCAGGCTGGTCTTGAACTCCTAGTTCTTCTGCCCTCACTTCCCCAGGGCAGGGACCACTGGTGCCCAGCCTTTGGGTGTTTAGTTTTACTAAAAGCTGGCAAACTGTTTGCAGAATGCTTGTGCTCCCACCAGCAGCATATGGCATGAGTGGTTCCATTTCCCCATCTCCTTGCCAGTATTTGCTATTGGCACTANTTTTTATTTTGGCTATTTTGATATGTTAGTAGAGGCTTTAATTTGCATTTCCCCNAAAGTCAATGAGGTCAAAGGTCTTTAGCNGTTTGTCATTGTACACTTCTGGTGAAATGTCTCTTTATGTCTTTTACCCATTTTCTAATGAAATTGTACATGCAAGTGTGCTTCTTTAGAGGGCTTGTTTAAATTGTGTGTACATGTGTGCTACTTTAGTGGGGTTTATTTTTTAAACNTGATTGTCATTTTAGAGAGGTTTTGGGCTTGTGGCAAGATTGAATGGAAAAAAATAGAGTGATATAATATTCTCTCCCCAGATAAGCACTCCTAACGTCTTCTGGCCACCATCCCCCACCAGGCTTGGACCCTTGTTGCTATGGGTGAATGTACACAGATGTACCACTATCACCTGAAGCCCATGGTTTATGTGAGTTTTAATCTTGGTGCTGTACTCTGTGTGGTTTTGGACAAAGGAACGGGGACATGTACCTGCCCACTGCAGTTTCAAAGAGTAGGCTCGGCATCTTAAACATCCCCTGTGCTCCACCTATTCACCCCACCCCATCCCCTCGCTATTACTGCTGGCAAGCAGCCACGGAGTGCATGTCCACATGCATATGTGTGCATGTGGAGGCGAGAGGACCATCTTCACTGTCATTCTTCCGGTGCCACTCATCTTGGTTTTTGTGAGACAGGGTCTCTCATTTGCCTGGAGCCTGCTAATTCATCTAGCAGGGCTGGCCGGAGAGCCCTAGGGATCTGCCTGCTCTGCTTCCCCATTGCAGTCAAGCACCTCCACATCCAGATACTCCTTCGTGAGTTCTGGGATATTGTACGCAGGCCCTTATGTGTGCAAGGCAAGCGCTTTACCAACTGAATTATCACCAGAGCCCATCACTGAGGTATTTTTAAGTCTCTATCACAGTTTTGCCTTTTTCTGGAATACCACAGAGTTGGGTTTGTACAGTCTTTAGCCCTTCTTTCAACTAGTAATATGACTTTATGTTTCCTCCATCTCTTCATGGCCTGATAACTCACATTTCAGTCCTGANTAATATTCCAGTACCTGGATATAGGATTCTTTACGCTTTTACACACTGAAGAACATCTTGGTCCCTTCCAGGCTTTGGCAATTAGAGATGAAGCTGCTTTAACCAAGACATGTGAATAGACCTTCTGCTAAAACAAAGTCTCCTTTCAGAGAAGCACTGCTAATTTGCTTTTGTGTCCCCACCAGTAACGAGTGAGCAGGACCGTTTAGCTTCCTGCCCAGCACTCAGAGCTGCTGGTATACGGAACGGTCCTTCACTGCTGTCTTAATTTGTAATTCCTTGAGATTTTTTTCTTACTGTTGAGTTGTGGAAGATTTTTGTATCTTAGATATTATTTGTCAGACATGTCTTTTNTGTATTCTCTCTTGGCCTATGGTTTGTCCTATCATTTCTTGNTGCTATTTGGTTTTTGCAGTACTATTCCTTCAGAGGCTGTGTGGCTGGCTTGGAAATATTTTCTCCCAGTTTGTACTAAGTCTNTTCATTTTCCCCATCAAGGTCTTTTATAAAGAAAAGATTCTTAGTTTTTCTGAGGCCTGAAGAATCACTTGGATTCTGCTATTTGTGTTGAATCCTAGATTCCAGAATTTTCTTCTTCATTGTAAGANGCAGCCANAGAAGGAGGTTTGCTGCTCAGTGATTGGCAAGCTGGGGAGCAACCCAGTAGTGTGGTTACACTGCTTTAGTGCCTTCCACTCAGCAAAGAAACCAGCTCAGGCCCCATNTTTCCTGTCATGTCNCAGTGCTATTAGGTAGAACATCTCAGGCAGACTGGTCTCCCCTGNATGAAAGAGGAAACAATGNCCAGAGTGGGGTCAGGCCAGGGAAGGCACTCCTTTACTGTGGGAGGAGTTCTTTTTTTTCTGACTGAAATGCAAGGAAGCTGGGTGGTTCTCAAGGTGTCTGTCTTCAGAATCCCTGGCCAGAAGAAACCTCTGGCTCCACAGGCCTGAAACTCCTCTCTTATCCTGAGACACTGGTGGCTGGGTGACCAGGGAGAGTTCTCTTCCCCAGGAAGTCCTCTGCAAATCCAATGGCAACAGAGTCCAGACCCCCACAAGCCTGGGACCATTCTTTCCAGGCAGCTCTGGGGATCCAGTACCAGAAAAACCCAGTAGAACCAAACAGTCAGAAAGGCTGAGAAAATGAAGTCGACATTGTGAGGGCAGCCGTGCAAGTACCCTGTACCCCCAAACCCTAAAACAGAAGTCTCGTAACATAGCAGTCAAACTGTCTAGGATACAAGAGGACCAATAGCAAAATTACCACAGAGCCAGGAGAATCCCAACTTTAAAGAAAGAAAAAGAAACCAAGTCTTACCAGTAGTGAGATAAATTGGATGCTGGGGTTATGCATATGACACGGGTTTTAAAGCCATCATCATAAGCATGCTTTGACAATCAATGACAAATTTTGTTGACAGACAAAACAATTTAAAAACCTCAGCAAGGAAATGAAAGATGCATAGACATACATACATAATATTATATATTATATATAATATATCATAGGTATATTATATAACAAAATGGTTTTGTTATCAGGTTTATAATAAAAAAACAATGTTGTATGGGCTCCGCAGGAGAGTGGGATGAATGAGAACAGAATTGGTAAAGGAAAAAGTGCTAATAGGGGAGGGGAAGGGAAAGAGAGCTGAAGCCTCAAGGACTTGTGACAACAACCAAAGATCCATCCACTTTTGTAGGTTAGCCCCAGAGGACCCTGGAGCTGAAAGAGATTTCAAACAATAATGGCTAAAAGCTTCCCCCAAATTTGGCAAAAGACACAAAGCTCTAAAAGCCATAAAATGGAGAAGCCAAGTAAACTCCCAATAAAATGCACTCAGAGACGTCCATTCCAGAACAAAACCGTAACAAAGCTTCTAGAAAATAAAGATAAACTAAAAATCCTTGAAAGCAGCCGCAGGAAAATGCCGCATTCCCCAAGGCGAGCGCTAACCTGAAGACAGCGAATTTCTCATCCCCGAGACTCCAGGGAGGCAGGAAGCAAATGGCCCATTTTTCAAATTCTGAGAGAAAAGGACTGCCAGCCACAAATTCTGTATCTGGTAAAACTATCCTTCAGGAGTAAATGGGAAACATGCTGTTCGTCAGATGACAGAATGCCCAAAGAATTTGCAGTTTGAATGGCCAAAGCAAGCTTTCTGAGTGGAAGCCTCACAGTAAAAGAATCTTGGAGCATCAAGAAGAAGAAGGAAAGAAGAAAAAAAAAANCAGTAGAAAAAGAACTTCTACTATTTATGAATAGTATTTATGAATTTCATAAATTGTGTTTGACTGTGGAAACAAAATTTGCCATTGCATACCTAAGTCAATGTAGGGGATGGAGGAAGTTCACTGGCAGTGNGGTGTCCACATCCCACATGAGATAGNAGACTATAGACACCAGTGGACTCTAAGTCAGTGTGCATGCTGTATGTCATAGTCAGCTTCATCTGTAAACTGACAGAAACACAGAGTCACCTGGGAAGAGGAAACCTTAACTAAGGAATGGCTTCCNCTCAGTTGGCTTGTGGGCATGTCTGNGGGTCATTTTCCTAATTGCTAATTTTTGGGGAGGGCTCAGCCCATAGTTGGCAGTGCCATTTCTAGACAGGTGGGCCTTGACTGTATAAAAAAGGTATCTGGCCAGGCGGTGGTGGTGCATACCTTTAATCTCAGCACTTGGGAGGCAGAGACAGGTGGATCTCTGGGAGTTCGAAGCCAGCCTGGTCTACAGAGCAAGTTCCAGGACAGCAAAGGCCACACAGAGAAACCTGGTCTTGAAAAACAAAACAAAACAACAAAACTAAGCAAAAAAAGTATCTGAATAATGTGAGCCGGGAAGCCAGTCAGTAAGCATGGTCTTTACTTCAATTCCTGCTTTCAGGGTCCTGCCTTTAGTTTCTAACCTGGCTTCCCAGGATAATCCAAGTTTTGCTTATGAAGCGCTGCAGTGAGCTCGTAAATAATTCCTCTGGGATTATTCTCCACGTGGACGAACCCTGCTCTAAAGGCTGTGATGTTGTTACAATACTGTGCTTACAGGTTCCAATGGCTTCTTATCACACTCCCATTGGTTTACTCATTTACAGTGTTTTCTTTAGCTAGAATACAGACATAAAGACATGATACCTTTCCTTCACTCCAGTAAGTCAGGACCTGGCCCTCAACAGGGGGCTCCGTGGACCTGCATCGGATGAAGCAATAAAGGCCGTGATGGTAAACAAACTGATGCAGGGCTGCATGTCCTAATTAGGTTTCTGCGACTGTGACAAAATGCTGACCAAAAACANCTTGGGGGAGGGAGTCTACAGTCCGTCATTGAGGGAAACTGGACAGGAGCTCAAGCAGGAACCTGGAGGCAGGAACTGAAGCAGAGGCCATGAAGGAAGATTGCTACTTCCTGGCTTGCACCCCATGGTTTGCTCAGCTTGCTCTCTTGTAGAAGCCAAGATCACCTGCCCAGTGTTGGTTGGCTCCGCCCACAGTAGGCTGGACCCTCCTACATTAATCATTAATTAAGAAAAGAAAAATTAATTAANACTTTCCCCCAGGTCAATCTGATGGAGGCAATTTCTGAATTGAGGTTCCCTCTTCCCAGCTATGTCTAGGCTTATGTCAAATTGATGAAAACTACCCAGCGTTGATGGCACCTACNTAATCATATAATCTGGATATATTGTATGTGCAGAAAGGTTGCATAGACATAAAAGTGTTAATAGCATTGTCTTTAGGTGGTAGAATTATGATGATTTTTCTCTTCTTTCTCATTAAAAATTATTCCCTAAAATTAGTAAGAACAATTTCATAATAAAGAAAACATAGATAATCCTTATTTTAAAGCCATCCNTCAAGATCTCACCCAGACTGAATGATTCCAGTATCTTTTTATTTTTGTATTAGAGCCCTTTGAACTCAGGGACTTGTGCTTGCTTGGCAAGCAATCTACCACTGAGCTGCACTCTCATCCTGACACTCCATCTTTGAATATCATATTTTTTTATTTCTCAATTATCTTTGGGGCCCTTTGTACTGTAATCTCTCTGACAGCTTTCAGCAAGTCTTCACTCACATTTTTATGGACAATATTTTTCAAGGTTTACATTGAAGGACAGAATCTTCCTTTCATGTAGATGGCATCCTAGAGCAAATGTGTTCCACCACGGTATTAAAGCCCTGGTTTTAGGAATAGCTCCTTGAGAGACCTGGAAAGTTCTGATGGGATATAAAAACTGGCAATTAATTTCTGAATGAATGTTTGAGAAACTCTAATG
The DNA here is from genome assembly GCA_001675575.1 of Neotoma lepida. Lineage (NCBI taxonomy): Eukaryota > Metazoa > Chordata > Mammalia > Rodentia > Cricetidae > Neotoma > Neotoma lepida. Next base: position 14,148 of record LZPO01117631.1, read on the forward strand.
AGCTTCGTATGTTTCCTCTTTTTAGAAAGAGGCTGAATGAGTTATGTTATTCACACATTTCAAGTGTGAATCCTAGTGAAAGTGGGCTTACTTACGTTTAGGTCAAGTACTGTGGGAGCCAAACACAACTAATGTACAGAAGTTAAAGAAATGAACAGAGTACCACTAACATAAGCATTTTTCTTTGAATAAAAACGAACAATAAACAGACATAGTNGCTGGGCTATATGATGTATATAATTTATGTATATAAATGAGTGTACACAGATTTACCTTCTGTCAGGCGGGGACCCCAGAGAGGTGGTGACATATTAATTCCAGGAATATGTGTCTGAGAGGAGAAACACAGAGCATGTTTTGTGAGCAATTCCTCTCAGGGGCAGAGGTCCAAGTCTGCTCTGGGGGTGGTCTTGAGGCCACCTGGAGAAGTTGAGTTCCTTGCCAGTTTTGGAACTGGCTCATTTCCAAGCATCATTAGGGGAGCATTAGAACAGAGGAGGTGAGAGGGAGGGAGGTCAGGCTGTCTGGGGAAGCTGGACAGAGTGGACATCTATACACTCTGGGGCTCTTTGGATTCAGGGTAGACCTAGAACCATCCAATCGAACTGGTCATGGATGAGGTCTGCTGGGGATCTGCCAGCGTGTGCCCTGTGCTGAGTGAGAAGTAGCTAAACAGTTCAGAAGTGGGAAACGATTAGAAAATATGGAGGTGGCAGCAGGCCAGNGAAACGGNGACTCTGAGCCAGGCCTTTGCCAGTGTGACCTGCCGGGCATGACTACCGCTGAAGAGGGACACCTTGTTCCACAGCCCTCGTTCTTCAGTGTTCTTACTTTCTCTGCTCTCATCTGCATTGTCTCAAGGAGCCAGAGAGCAACTTGGGTGTGGGTTTTTAATATGATTTCCTGACACATAACTGGACCATTGGAAGTGTGTGTTAGTAGTGCCTATATTCTGAAAGACCGCTGGCCTTGGCTCTGCAGGCTGGGTGTGCATTTGACTTCTGTTTGCCTTTCCACTTATTTGTGGGCACTTGTCATCCATGCACTAAGGGATGAGAGAAGAGTCAAGAAGCAGAGGCCGCCAGGAAGGAGGAAACTGGGCGTGGGGGTGGGGTGTTGGGGAGGGATGAAGATGTGCAAATCACACTGCAGTGATGCCTGTTTCGTTTCTCAGGCCGAGCAAACTGGAGGAAGACTGAGGAACACCAGCTCCNGTGAGTGTCCAGGGGACATGCTGGTGTACACTGTTACTGGCTTACAAGTTAGCCATACCCGCTGAACGCAGATTACATGTGTCATTTGTCCCTGTGTTTTAAGCTCTACGATGCCAGCCTCTACAANGGCCTATGAATGCTCAGACTTAAGACTGCTCCTTATTTTCATTTAAAAAGTTGGACATGGAGACGTGGAGGAGTGAGGCGAACAAATCCCCAAGACAAATGTTAAATNGTGTGTTTACATGGTAGAGTACTAGACAGCCTATCCTGAACATGCCGGGGCTCTGNGTAGTGACACGAACAGTAAATGTGATGTCACAGCAGCTTTGACAGGAGCCCACATCCAGAGCCATCAACAGCAACAGGAATAGGAAGTGAAATAGAGACCTCTGTCCTGCCCTGTTCCTTACATTAGTCTCTCTGTAAGCTATATCAGATACAATTCCTGTAAATGTCCCAGTTTTCTAAATCTTTGTACCATGTGATCAGAGGCATGTAAGGCCCATCCTCTTCTACTCTAGATGAAACACGTTTTCAAGCACTGGTCACTTGCAGGAGTTGTTTTAATGCCCTTGAAAATGTGTGGAGCTATGAGGAGACACTTCCCAGAGGCTGTGAGAGATGCATTTCCTTTGTGAGTAAACAAGACGAGATGGAGATGAAGGCACGTCTGTGGGCCAGGTTTACTTAGATCCCNNTGTTCAGCTGCAAGAAGATGTGTACCCTTAAGAATGNTTAAGCCTAGCCAAGTGGTGGTGGCTCAATCCTTTAATCCCAGCAGTTGGGAGGCAGAGGCAGGTGGATTTCTGAGTTCGAGGCCAGCCTGGTCTACAGAGTGAGTTCCAGGACAGCCAGGGTTGCACAGAGAAACCCTGTCTCAAAAACAAAAAACAAAAAACAAAACAACAACAACAACAAAAAAAAACCAAAGAACAAAACAAAACAACAAAAAAAGAGGGAAGAAGAATAATTAAGCCTCCTGAAGTGGCTTCCTCTTCTGCAGCGTGTGTTTGAGCAGGGGCTCACTTTTAAGCTTCCCTCTAGTTGAGATGGGCTCAGCACACTGTCAAACAGGAGTGGGGTTGATGTGGTGGTGGTTCCCAGTGGTGCCAGGGTGCATACTGCTGATATCTCTAAGAAGCAAGACCCCAGAGTGGACATGCATCCTCACAGACTTTCCTCAAATTATCTGTTTGTCCTTCCTAGTGCAGGAATTACTCTCACTCACCCCAGGTTTCTGCTCCCCTATCTCTACTTGTTTGAAATAAATTACAGGGGAAGGCAAACAGATAGACAACCAGACAGGTTGCTGGGAAGAAAAGATGAATAGTGAAGGGACTCGGTCAGGGGAGGGCAGCCAGAGATGAGTTCCTTTGGGTGCGAGTCACACGAACGAAAAAGTATAAAGAACAGACCATGGCCGGGTGACGTGATGACTGACACACAGCCACAAACCAGCTGCCCCAGAGGACCACTCCACCCTACAACGTGGTCATTGATCCAGCCCAGGTGCACACACCCTCCGTGCCTCTCATTTTCCCTGCCTGCCTGGCCTCCCTGCTGCTCAGGAAGCTGTGCAGTCAATCCTGGCTGTGCATGCAGAACTCCACAGCAGGTCAGGAGCCTGGGGAACTGGAGGTCTGGACTGGTTCACATTGTGGTCTGTAGCAAAGGCAAGTTCACAGCCTTGGAGTCCTTTGGGGACAGCCTTGCAGAGCTCACAGCTTTCCTGACTGCTGGGGTTGGGCTTGTGAGGCAGGATGAAGTCGCCTATAATGTTAGAGCTGGGCACTCTGTGATAGTCTGTCCTTCCTCATAACTGCACAGACAGACTTAGAGTGAGCAGATCACAAATGGGAAGGTCNGGTAGCTTGTCTAACGTCACCCATCCAGAAAGTACCAGAGTCGGGATTCAAACCCAAGCCATTTGCTTCCCGTGGCTCCACTATCACTGCCTTTGAGGTTTGCTTTTGGCTCTTACCAGATGTAACTCCCATCCATCTCTGTCTGGCTGCTTCCTTGCCCCTGGCCACCACAGAATTATCCTGGGCCTGTAAGACACCAGGCTGGAAAGCTAGACATGCCCAAAGCAGGATTTCTACATCTCTCTATCCATGATTCTTCTCGGAATACATTAAGAGGTTCATCTTAATAGATACTCAAAAGTCAATGAGAAACCTTAGTGGTAATTGCAAAGCAATCAAGACTACAATGTCGCATCACCTCTCAGTGCCCGAGGGAGGAGCTGTATATGTATATATTGGGCTCTCAGCTGTGAGTCACCGTGTGTGTGTGTGTGTGTGTGTGTGTGACCATCACACACTCAGAGGGTTCAGCCTGCTAGTCTGGCCTCATATTCCTGCCTCTCAACTCTTCTTCAATTGGATTATGCCAGCACTAGTCACATTGCAGGGGTGAGGGTGGGAGGAGCCGAGGAGCCCAACCCCCCTTCTGATACATGACAGGTTACAGGGTCTCTGGATGAAACTTTGTATATAAGAGAATTACCATGGGTTGAACTTGGAAGTCTGAGAGCCACCATGTGAGGGAGTTCACTGCTGCTTCTCCTGGGAGCTGAAGCTATCTTAAGATGAAAAGGGATGCATCTTTGAGGGGTTCAGAAACCTGTGGAGGAAGGAGGTGAAGAGGGAGGACTTAAAANGGGACAGAGNGCAGGAGCTGACAGGGGTGTCTCAGTCTCCAAAATCGTGTAGTCCAGGTAGAAGGCCTCATTGATGTGATGGGTTGAAGAATGTCACCCCTCAGTCACATGCTGATGTCCCAAACCCTTCTATAGTTTTAATCTGGAATTGTCTCTGGAACTCTCATGTGGTTTAAGATTTGACTCCTAGCCAGTGGCTTTATTAGGAGGTGTGTTGGCTAGTTTTATGTCAACTTGATACAAACTAGAGCCATTTTGGAAGAGGGATTCTCAAGTGAGAAAATGCCTTCATAGGATTTTTGTAGGCAAGTCTGTAGGAGCATTTTCTTGATGATGTATGAGGGCCCAGCCCACTATACGTAGTACCATCCCTGGGAAGGTAGTTCCGGGTGCCTAAGAAAGCAGGCTGAGCAAACCATAGGGAGCAAGGCAGCGAGCACTGTTTCTTTGTGGTCTCTGCATCAATTCCACCCTCCAAGTTCTTGCCCTAAGTTCTTGCCATCCCTTCCTTCAGTGATGGCGTGTGTCCTGAGAAGTATATGCTGGAACAAACCATCTCCTTCCCAAGTTGCTTTTGGTCATGGTGTTTTAGCACAGCAACAGAAATTCTAACTAAAACAGGACATAATGAAAATCTTTAAAGAGTGGAGCTTGGTGGCAAGTTTTTGAGCACTGGAGGAGGTGTCTTTGAAGGAGACTGTGAGACACCAGACTCCCTCTTCCTCTCCTGTGGCCCATGCCTGAGGCAAGCATCTCTGCTCCACCATGNACTCCACAGTAGTCCAAAACAATGGGACCAACTAACCATGGATTGGAACCTTGAAAACTGTGAAACAAAATGTTCTCTTCATCTCTGTAAGTTGCTTGGCTCGGGTGGTTTGCTACAGTAACGGAAAAGCCAAGCAAACATCCCATAACATCTGAATGTGATCACATTTAGAATAGGGTCAATGTAGACAGTCAATAATGCAGCTCTCTATCTATAAAAAGGGACCCCTGGGGGATGGGAGGATATCTCAGTTGGGAAAATACCTTCCTTGCAAGCACACGCACATGCGTTTGATCCAGAACTCATATTTAAAAAGCCAAGTGTGGTGACATGCACTTACAACTCCAGTGCTGGGGAGGTGGAGATAGGAGCATCCCCCCGTGACTTGATGACCAGTCAGCCTAGCTTAATTGATGGGCTCCAGGCCAATAGAGACCCTACCTCAAAAGAAGTAGACTGAATTCTCAAGGATGGTGACATAGCTGACGTTGTCCTCTGACCTCCATATGCATATGCATACATGTGCATGCTTACATACATGTGCATGCTTACCTGCACACACACACACATATACATGTT